>LPNX010717812.1:349185-465020 GCA_001517045.1 Pseudotsuga menziesii
CCCCCCTCTCAGTTTCTACATTGCTACCCTACCCATACGATCAATCCCACCTGCGACTATCTGCCTGAGCATTGATTATATTGAGGTGACCTTAGTTGCCTTACCTAGGTTATCGAGGGGGTACTTGCAGAGGTTATTATGTAGGTGTCCCAGCCAGGTAGAGGTCGGACAGCACAGTCACTTTATGCGTTGAAGATGAGGGCCACTATAATTGGTTACGTACCTCCCCTTGTATTGTATGGGAGTTTCGAGCCTCTCCTAGGCAAGACATACCTACTGCATTCGGGAGCTCATATATCCTCCCCTTGGTTTGCTTGTATTTTGGCTGTATATTTTCTTAGAAGTGTGCTCTTTGTGTGCTAGTTGTCCTCTGGGATTGTGGTTACTTGAGTATATTTATGCTCTCTTGAGTTCGGGTCCTTTTATTTTTGGCATGCCTGGTATCTATCACCCATCCTTGGTCCTAGTACGGACTTTGGTGTCAGACTTGGGGGCATCACAGCCCCTTACCATGTTCATATATTTGGGAATGGTCATATTCCATCCTCTACTCCATTTTTGGAGGATTTTTATCCCTTTTTCTCGGTCTTTACACCAGTGGTCACCCTCACGAGGGTGGTAATGGATGCGTGAACGTTGGGTCTATACCTTACTTTCCTTTTTATGTCCCTTTGTTCACCGCATTATTTCCTTTGGGTGCCATTGTCATGATCATTCCTTCCTATATCCTATAGTTTGGATTCTTTATTGACTATTTTGGGTTTTTTTGGACTTATATGGTTGTCATGTAGGATCCAGTTTTTGTACACTCTCTCTGAGGTTTCGACCCGTTCGTGCCTATCATAGGTATTATGTCTAAACTGGCATATAGATTAGGATATCACATCCACTTGCACTTATGCATTTCCTTATGACCATTCCATCTTAACCTTAGGTACGAACCCATTTCATGGTATCATGGAACCTTCATTGCTGCTGTTAGAAGTGATATTATGTGAATGGTAGAGATTTCCTATACATGGGTACCCTAGTTAGCTCCCCTTTGCATTTGGTACCCATGCTGTGAGTCCTCTCTTAGGTCCAAGAGTCCGTTGTATAGTATTGCCATGACATTTTGCAAGAGCCTCATACTCCTCTTGATATTTTGCTGCCCTATTTCCCTCAGGACTCCCTCATGTCAAGTTGTGAATGCATTATCATGAGATTTTCCTGCCTTATTGAGCTTTATGTCAGCTTCCCTGACATTGCGTTTCAGCCATATAGCCCGAGCTTGTCTCATGTCTATCCATGCAGAGCCATTTTTTACATCCTTCGCAGCTTGTTTCCCTTTTTCCCGAGAGGGGATTTTCCCCCAAGTGTCGATATCCTACACATGTATCCTTGCATTGAGCATAGGTCTGTTCCACTGCTTGGAACTAGTTTGTTTTCCCTTATGACACTCATCTCCTCCTAGTCTGCAACTATAAAGCAATTTTATTCTTTTTCAATCTTTTTAAATAATTGAAAAAGTCCAAAAAAATAAAAAAACCAAAAAGCTAGACAAGGAAAGATGTTATCTTTGGCAGCTGTCAATTCGTGTCTCCTTTGAATAGAGCACTATATATCACATCCATTGGTTGGGTTTATACTTTGACTTTAGGAGCTGTACTCGTTTATCTGATTTTATCTCCACCGACTAGTTAAGCTTCCAGTCCCCATGGAGCCTCTATCGATGCCTCCTATGTCGCAGAGATGTCCCAATTTATATATCGAGTCTATGCTGCCTCTATTCAGTCACCATACACCATTACGCTCTTGTTTGAAGGAAGTTGAAGCATGAGTCAACCATTCTTTAGTTCTCTTGACTTTGCATGTCGGCCATTCTCGGTACAGTTATTGGTTCGTTGACCTTATGATCGAGTCCTTCCACATTATACATCTTTGTTGAGTACCTCGTGTTGGATGATGGGGGATGCCTTAATGCCCTCCTTCTAGCGGATTTCATCCCATCGAATTCAGATCATTTATTCTGGGATTGGAATCTAGAGTCATTTTGAGTGCCTTGAGACTTGCAGTCATCAGTGGCAGGTTCTCTCACCATCGACAGTCTTTTGGGAATACATCAATGTCCCCTGATCGATGGATCCTCTCAAGTGTTAGACCTAAACACATTTATTCACACTTGTTAGTTTGCACTCTAGTACCTTGATTCCCATTTTCATTATCTGTGGGTGATCTCACGTCTGTTAACGGTATACATTAATAACCGGTAATCAAACGATGGACTACTATGTTTGACCTCGACACCTCTATTCACATAGTAGGACATGTACTCGTAGCAGTTTGTGTAGAAGACTTTCCATATTGGTGGCTCTTATATGCTACCTCCTTGATCGTTCCAGTGTTCATGAGATTTCATCTCTCGTGACTTGATTCCAGTATATGTCAGATATTTCCAGCCACTATGGAGATCTTGATCTGTTATATATCTTCAGCCATTATGGAGATCATGGTCCTTTGTATATCTTCATCATGGAGATTCTGATCTACGTATATTGTACGTGGCGATGACCACTTATGTGATATCTTGTATCATGCCTATTCATGGCCATTGCACTCTTATGTATCCAGGACTGCTATATGTATTTGCAGTTATGTGTAGAGTTGTATTATTGTACTATGTTTATTGGGTGGCTGGTCTTCCATTTGGGATCCTTCATCACTCCACTTCTGGGATGGACTTATAATGTATTCCGGCCATCATATGACCCCTCTGACCTCACACATTAGGGGGCATCTGTTATAGTTGTTTTCACCACTCCAGGTGAATCACACTTTGTATGGCCTTCCCCTATCCCGTTGCAGAATCCTAAGACCCCTTGGACCATTTTTTGTCCTTTGATGTTTTCCTGGCCATCCCTTAAAACATGTGAAAAATGATACACGCAAATTTTAAACCTATAATCGTGTATATACGCAGGTTTGACCACTAAAACCATGTACATCGGGATGTGTACAAAATCCAAATTCTTTTGGAGTTTTCCTTGACATGGATCCGACTCACTTGACTCCTGGCCTTCCCTATGCCTTGAGATCGCTCGGATTCAACCTTTCATTACCCCTTTGAAAAACTATATAAGGAACTCCTTGGTACATTGAAGGCATAAGAGAGAATTGAGAGCAAGGAAACTATAGTCCATTGTTTCCAAAACTTATGCTTGAGTTTGCATCCCTTTGTCCCTTGGAGCACTTTTGTGTTGTTCCCAAGATTTCCTTTTGCTTGTGAGCTTGCTATCTAGAGATGGAGGATTGAAGTGGTGGAGGCCCAAGTGGGGGATTCAATTTATTCGGTTCACATACTTGCCGACAGAGGTTGTATCTTGTAATCTCTGATTTATATTAATAGAAATATCTTTTCCTGTCCAATAATGTGTGTTTGAATGAATATTTTATCCATGGGATTATGTCAAATGCTTATACATTATTTTTTTATATATGTTAGAATAGATCTAACACCATGATATATAGAATGATTGTATTGTTTACTTGTTGTTGAGGAAGTAATCTCTTAATTCAAGCTGAAGTTGGAAAGCTCAATGGGGATCTACTTCAACCGTCCAGAATAAGGTATGAGGTCTGATCCTTTAGTGTTAGACATTTAATTTCTATTGTATATTGGAAAGGATTGATTTCTGGAGTCAAGTTGTTTGTTGTGGTACCCCAAGCCATAGGAATTTCTCTCCGTAACAATCCTTGAGGGTGTGTTGTGGGGGTCAGCATACTCTCCTGGAGGTTATAGTGGTAGCGGTAGGAATCAACCCTGTGTCATGCAAGTATGAAACCGAATAGTTGTCAATTCCACCATGTACAAAAACAAAAACATTTAAACAAATTTAACTCGATGTTCCAACATTCACTCTATTGTTCATGGAAGGTGCATCACTATTCACAATATTAACCAACTTAATACCTGGAGGAAAATGGTATACTTCAATTTGAATTTTTGCATCTTTACATGGGTAAATGCATTCGATGTTTGATCTCTAAATTGAATGTTTCCTTTCATATATGCTTTGTTCATATTTTTTCCATACTTGTAATGCATCTTTAAGCTGCCAATATGACAACAACATGGAAATGGTGTACACAACCTAATATTCTAGGAAGTAATGTAAGCAATTTCAATTGTAAAGGTTGTACAAGCAGAGGAACAATGGAACACACGACCTGGAGATTGTTTATCAAAGTCTGTAGATCCTCCTTAAATTATACAATCTCTGCATTTGTATAGCATTTAAAATCTCTTCTCCAATAGGTACATTTGGTTTAAACACTTCAGTGAAACAATCCCATAGCCTTGGTATCATTTCAAACAGTGAGTTTCCAAATTGTCACACAACGATTTCAACGCAAGTTCTTCCCCACGTCTACTTATGAAGCCTTCCATTTTCGATCTTTCCTCTCTCACTGATAATGTTTGTGACTCTGATCGTTGATTATTAGTACCCCTCCCAGGTAAAATTGATTCTTTATCTTCAATAATCAAATCATTTTCATTCATATGGGTTGCTGAGGGATTTCGATTGGATCTATACACATCAAGGAACAATTTTTTTTATCAATTTATCATTTAGACTAGGCTTACATCCAACACAATGTGGAATTATTTCTGCTAGTGCTTCTTCAACCATAAAAAATGGTTTTCTTTATTGTTTCTTCTCTTAAAGAAATCAAATTCCGTCAACCCTTATAACGTTAAACTTACTTCACTCCTTCCAGTGAAATGATTCTAAACCATCGATCTATTTGGAAAAATAAGGATGCATCAACATGTGTTTATACTTACATTAGAGGAAATTTCAACTCAAAATGGGCCTTCTAAAATGAATTAATAAAATAATAGTTAAAATAATAAAATAATATTTATTAATTTTGGAGGAAGAAANCTAGTGGGTACTCGTTGGATGCAGAATTTAATTCCGCATCCAACGAGATCTCCCGATCGAAATTTGAGTAAAAACAAGGGGAGATATGTAAAAAATACAAACAAAAAAGTAGTTTTTTTTATGATACCTATCCCCAAATTTATATTAAAAAAATGTTTAAGACCTATACGGTATTTCAAATTTAAAGCAATTTCATTGGCTAACACATGATGACATGGAATTTGAATAAAAGTTAAAAGGCCCATTTTGAGTTGAAATTTCCTCTAATGCTCGTTGGCATAAAATTCCACCGATGCCTTTGAACACTAACCTCACACCACCTTTTCTAGCGGAATTTTTTTATACCGTCGATCTCTTGGGAAAAAAAACATTCTGGCAACACGTGTTTAAATCCAAACTCCAGTATAAAAATTCTGCTCTCCCTCAACTCCACATTTTCCCAAAGCCACTTGTTACAAGATTAATCCACACACACGATTCTAATCTTTATCTTTATGCACTTCTCTTACAATAAAACAAAATACACACAATAATTGACCCATTCGATAGAATCATTTATCAACATGTCTCTTGCAATTATGTTTCTTATATTAATGACTAGTACAATTGATTCGACTGGGTTTATGAGCCTTCTCAATTTCACTAAAAATTGATGAATACGCCATCAATATTCCAAACACTGGAAACGACAGCAAGGCAGATGTCATAAACCAACGAGCTCTTTAGTAGCCAAAGGATATAGACTCATACTTTTTAAATGTCTATCTCACAAAACGTTGCAACTAACGATGATACTTTGTTGTAGTTGTCAGAAATATTCTATAAACATTGACAACAAGTTTTGTATATGATTGCAAAGAGACAACCAATTTCTCCATATGAGGTGGTGAAGCAACGACTAACAAGAGAAACCATAGCTTGTTGGTATTGTTTCTTCATTTCAATAACTCGTGTGATCCTTGCTTACCTCTCCCTCCAAATCTTCTACTCCACCACGACCACCTTGGCCAAAACGATCTTTACAAAATGTAGCCCCAATACCACCACTATGTGCTTGATTATTTGCATTTCTTCTACCTGTATAATTTGAACAGTTGTTAGAATAATTACCTGTCTATCTTGACCTACTGAAAATCAGATTACCATTGACCAGAAGCATGCTCTGCATCATTTTGGTTCTCTCTTCGTCTATTTGTAGGAGGTTCGTCTTAGCTTCCACCAGTTCGAGCATCAAAATCTCTTCTCACCACATAATGAAGCTTCTCAAGTTTATATAATAAAGCCTTCATGACCGAGAAATGAAGAGGTACCGTAGACCGTTAATTCACCCACTGAGCTTTTATAAGAGAAATAAAATCCTCATGTCGGAGCCATGCCGAGTTGAATTTAAAGGGATATTCCACCTTCCCCAAATCAAAGTCAAGCTGTAAAACAATAGCCTTATGGTCTAAAAATCCTGATGAATAGTTCCAACATCGAAAACGACCAAGAGCACCACAAAAGGATTCAACCATAAAATAACGGTCCAGTATTTTTGCAATACTTGCACTGTTGCACCGCCCATTCACCAAAGTCAGAGCCAAGATCGCAGGAGCAATATTGACCAAGTTTTCACAATCAAATAAGTCATGAAAAAAATCCAACAGAGGATCATCGACATGCCCAGAGCCCCAAACCTCCTCTGCGGACCAAGTAAAATTGAGATCTCCTGTCAAAATAAGGTTAGGGAGATCCCGAATACCCGATTGCTTAATTTTTTTCCAGAAGGAAACACGCTGGGAATACAGTCCATAGACATTTAACAAGTCGACCGTCAAACCAAAACCCTTCAATCTTCCCTTAAGAAGGATACTTGCACATGAATTGTGGGCTTGAAGGTCAGCAACCATCGGGTTCTAGGCCACTAGGGTCTCACTAGAGTTCCCACAAGAATCACGAGCACTAACCAACCACCTAGGACCCAGACATAAAAAGAAGACACAAGCATCTGAACTGGAAGACATAGATTCTTGGATAAAAACAATAGCAGGACACACAAAGTCAAGGTGTTTGAACGCAACGCGTTTCGGGCCCCCATCCAGCCCACAAATATTGAAGGAGAGCATATTCATAAGGAAACATTTGATGGGGATGCACATGCTCTAAGTTTCCGAGGGGGAGTAGGGAGACTGGTAGGGTGACAAAAAAGAGGAGGAGAAGCAGATGAAGGAATTCTTCTAGACTTGACCCAGATGGCATCTTTCAAACCACACATACCCCCTTTTTCCAACTATTTTTTTGCACAATAAAAAAACCCGAATCTCGTGGAAGAGGGAGAATCTCCGCCCCTGGAGAGTCCACCAGAGAAAAAGTGGGATTAGGAGAAAAAAAAAGAGGTGGAGAGGACCCATCGACAACACTAGGCACATCATAAATACCAAATGAATAAGCACAAAATACAGGGGAATCACAGACACGCGACTCATCCCTAAGAGGAGAAGAGGAGATAGAAATATTAAGGCCTACCAGTGCAGCATAGTGGAGAGGCAGAAATCAGACGGGACAAGCAAAAAGGCATATAGGCCCCCACCATCAGACACCACCCCCGGCCCCAAAGAAGACACCAAATGCCCCTCAACAACCAAACCCTCCACCATTAGAGAAGACAACGTCCGATGACTACCATCCTCCCAAATATCCTCAGACGACAAACAATCAACCTCCAAAACAGCTAAAGAATCAACAACTTCACCAGCACTGAGAAATTTTAATTACAAAGGCAGATTAGAAGAGAAATTACCCAAAAATTTATTTTCCAAGGACATATCCAATGGAATCGGAAAACAAATTTCCTTATCAACTTGAACCAGCTCGTCTTCCCCACGAGCACTAGAACACCCTCTAGCAAAACCCTTCTGCACAGGACAATCAGACTTTCTATGACCATTCTCCCTATAGAGATGACATTGATAGGCCACCCTCCAATAGTCCTGTTTCTGAATAATGGACCCCTTCTCCCAAATTATTTCCATATTCGTCGGAAGTCCCTCGAAGACATCAAGATCCACCAGCATGCGAGGAGTGGAGCGTTCACAAATAAGAAGATGCTCATCCTCCATAAAAATCAAAATGCTAGGAGAGCTGGTTGTTTTCATAAACCACTGCAAATTCCAACACTGAATCAAATAAGACAGAAGCATGACCCATAGATTTATATGAAGAGGCCACTCTGAGAGAGGATCAAAACCTACATGCCATCTTCCCAGAACCATTGATCCCACCCCCAAAATCTAGTACTAAGATTGGATAACCTCCCTATCCTCCACCGACAAGAATTGGAACATAACCCAACCGTTTACCAAGGTAAGAACCTTTGGGACAGATTTGATAAGCGGATTCCAAAATTCCCACACCAAGGACAGAATGTCTTGATGGGAAAGATGGACGTACTCACAACAACCAATGAGAGCTCACTGAGACAATGAAGAAACTATATCAATGGTAACGTCACCCCCAACACACAGACAGGACAACCAGTTTTAACCATCTTGAATTCCAAATGGACCACTGTTTTTTCCAAATCCTTAGACTGATGAGAGTCCATATGCATACGATTATTCACTACATGAGAAGATGAGCGTCTGCATGGCGACAAATGCGGAAAAAACGAAGAGGGAACACCCACAACATCAGAATGATTACTAACAGGTGGTGCATCCCACTTAGAGTAGTGAACACAAATCCGAGGGTTTGACCGAAAACCCACAGCGTGAGCCAGAGAATGCCCCATCAGTCGTAAAATAGAAACAAAGAGAGAGCAGTAAGAAACAAACCCAGATAACAACCACACGTAGGCCGACACAAAGACCCCAGACAAGCTAGGGTTTCGGAAAATTGCCATCGTTGTTTCCAGGAACTCTCCAATCTCTCTCCCTCGAATACTCTGATGTGTTAATCATTTGTTTGTTGTGAATATTGTATAGTGTGGGAATTTGATTTGGTTAAGTTATCTAAATGCATAGAACCCTAGTTCCAGGATGATTTTCCTTTAAGGGATTGTCAATGAGATGATATATGGGCATGAATCTTTTAATTTGAAGACATAGTCCTGAAGGACTTGAGGAAGGAACTCTTGAAGAAGGATTGATCTTGGAATCAGTTGAAAATCTTGTTGAAGGGTGTGTTAAGGATGCATGTGCTAGAGTAACCCTATTTAATTCATTTTGCAGTAGAAATTCAACATCCAGTTTGAATTTGTTGATGATTATATTTTAGGTATATTAATGGAAAAAAATACCCATGCACAAGTCGGAAAACAAATAACGACTAACATATAGCCATTACAAGAGATTGGAAGTCAATGCTTGTTGTTAGCCATTGATCATCATAAATTCAAGTATTATGAGTGAAATGTTTTCTTTGGGATAGGTTATTGGTACAAATTGAAAATATACATGTAAATTGGAGTTGTGTGAAGCTTCAAGTGAGATGGGTGCATGTATTATATCTTCCTTCTTAAAAACTACAAGTAGAGATATGTTACAACATGTGCATGATTAAGCAAGGTATTTCTTGGGTTTGTAACTGTTCTACATAAAATTGATTTAGTGTTAAAATTGGTTAAAACGTTGTGGTCGTTTTGGCCCAACTACATAGAACTTTGTGAGATTTTTTCTTTTCTTTAAAATCATTGAGTGAAATCATAGAACACTTGAATTTACATGCTTTTGTACTCGTATCATCAATATACTTTGAAGAGCAAACATATAGAAAATATTTGCTGGTTTAAATGAATTTTTTGATGAAGAATATCATTTTTTTAATAATGTTAGCTAGTTTCTTTTAAAAATAGAGAGGTTCGGTTTTCATTCAACCAAGATTTGATCATAGGATTCTTGCTTTGTTTTCTCAAGTGGAAAGTGAAAACATTGTGAAAGTTTGAATGTAGAAAAATCGAAACAAACCAACAATTCAATTTTTATGTTCCCGACAGGGAATATATATGAATCAGTTAGGTGGATTAATTTGACAGGTATATTTAAATTTTTTATTTTTCAAATGTTTTTACTATAGTTTGGTTAATTTTTATTTTTTGAATTATTTAAATACTGATTTAACTTAGTTTTTATTGGTGTTTTGTAGGTGACGTTTGCTTGGGACTTTGTGCCCCAAGACCCGGCGGCGAGATGACCTAAGCATTCCCATTGACATGTATTGGAAAATGATTTTTATTTTTTTTAGTAGAGAGCCCGACAGTTTGCAAATAAACAGTCTGCAAATATCTAAGATTTATATAACCAATTTGTGGTTTTCCACGGGCCTTGAATCTCTCAATCTCTCCACTAATCGATGAGTATGTGCATACTAGAAATCTATATTGATGACTGGTGGCGTTGATTGACAAAAAGGCTAGACACTTGGTAGCCAAACACAATGTTAAAATCATCCTTGAAAGCAATTCTCAAGCAACAAGCAACAGAGACTTTAATGCAATTCTCCAAACAACAAGAAGGTTCAACAATGCAATTGGTAATATACTCCAATTGATAATGAAAAAGACAAACGCATCACTGCAAAAAAAATACCTAACTCCGAAATGCTAAAATTTCAGGTTACCCAAATTAACATACATCTCAACTCAACTCAATGGTGTAACTTCTCACCAGTTTGGATTGCTCACACACCACGCATCAAAATAAGGTTTACATGAAGGTATTATTTCAAACTTCCACGATATTCACTAGTATTTGAGATATTTGAGATAGTCTATTCATTATTATTTCCTTTCACTAAATAATGAATATTACTGGCTTTGCAGCGTTCTTCATACCAGAGTGAGCAATTACCAGGATATAGAGCTGCTGAATAGGCCTTGCTTGTTCTTGCCTATAAGCGCTTGTTATAGACAAAAAAAAATAAAAATTGCACAGCGCAGAAGCAGAAGTGGATGAGTTTATCTCTCACAAATTACTAGTGCATCTTGCGCTCGTCTACCACAAGAAGTAAGTAATTATGTAATTTGCATCTGGTAATATCACTGAGCTGTATCCCTTTAAATGTCGGCAAAGACTTGGTGCTCATCATACTTGCATTTAACCAGCAACACAGTATGCTTTTCTCTCTTATGCATTCATTCACTGCAATGTTTTTTTTATGTTTTATTTTTCCTGAAGACCTTTATGTTTTATTTTTCCTGAAGACCGATTAGGTTGGGGTTTGCTTTTCTCTCTTATGCATTCATTCACTGCAATGTTTTTTTTTTATGTTTTATTTTTCCTGAAGACCGATTGGGTTGGGGTTTGTGCAGGCCCCCATCTAAAAGCTAAGGCAGAGGAAGCGAGCCCTGTAGATGAGAATGTCAGTCCTCCCAAGGTGGAGGAAGGCATCGGTGGAGCCATTCCTGATGCCCTCTCAACCGATGCAAATGTTGCACAGATGTTCGATCTCTAAACTTACTATCCCCATGGTCTCCTTTATTTGCTCTTCCAATGAAATTGTTGGGTAGAAAATCAAGCCATGCTTGTGAGCCAACTTAAACTAGAACGAAACAACTTAAACTAGTGCTATATATCGTAGAGATTCATATAGAAGAAGTCAAATAATCAATAACTATTTCTTGGGTTTTATTAAGGGTTTTATTTTTTGTTTTTCTGAGAGTCCGGATCTATTTCCCGGGAGCCAATGCTCAGAAATTCGAGTTCTAGGCAGAGGTTTCGAGGCTGATGGACATCCTCATCGACTCTCTTTACAATAACAAGGATATCTTTTTGCTAGAACTCATCTCCAATGCCTCTGATGTGATTACTTAACCTTGTATCTGTATGATCTATTTATTTAGCATTGCATCATATGGGATATGGGATCTGTCTTTAGGATTTATTCTAATGAAGTGTTATTATGATCAAGATTTGGATAAAATTAGATTTCTGGCCCTGCGAGACAAGGATGTGTTGGGAGAAGGCGACGACACCAAGCTCGATATCAAGGTTCTTATCATTATTTTGGTGTTATTAAGGACGTGATTGTGTTTTTCTGGATTTAAATTTTGTTTTGAGTTTGATCAAGTCATAGATCTACTCTGGTACAGTATGCCCATCTTCCTTTAATTCATGGAAAATCATGGAGCCTTTTAGCTATGGAAACCCATTATCGGTTGCTTCTAGGACATTGAGATTGGATATCATATATGTATCTATTAAGAGGTGCTCTACCTTTATATACTGTAGAGATCTGACATAGTATTTCTTCTTGTAAATGATAAATGATACCCCTCTGATTATTGACCACATTAGTGATCCATTGCTTTTTTGACTCCTGTTATAATCAAGCTCAGAGGTATTGTTTTCTATTTCTGAAAACATATTCGTCTCCGTAATTGTTAGATATTATTTCTGAGTCTACCGTAGCTACAAATATTTTCTCTAAACCCTGCCTCCAAATATTTCCCAGTATAGATCTGTTGAACAGTATCTCGGCCTTGCAGAAAACGAATTCGCAGTAACTTTGAAAGAGGAATATGGAGGAAATTTTTAATAAATTGGTCAAAAACTTCTTAGTAATAAAATTCATACATATATCAAATGCATAAATCATCATTTTCCCTCCATCTGTTAATAAAATCGATGCTTTTTATCCTACATCAAAATTAGTAAAAATAATATTAAAAATCCTTATCATTCTATTATTTGCAAAATAGAAATTATTTCTACTTTTCCGAGTACAAATCGCAGTCACATGTTGCTCTCTCATCATTTTTTTTAGTGAAAACTTGTTGGATGATGGCTTCCGTGGGAGCACTGCATAAATCTCATCAGGTTCCATTTTTTTCCAATCCTACCCATTACGACATGTTCTGTGCAAAACAATTACAAGAAATAATTACAATTTTCTCACAAATTATAATGCCTCCAATTAGGTTATCAAAACTATGCAAACTGGTCATTTTCCAGTCCATGAAGGTCACCACTTGAAAAAAATTGCAAGTCGTATCCACTTAATCAACATATGTTTGAATCTAGGAAAAGTCATTCGGGCTATATATTAATGAGAATATCGATTGTGTTTATCGTGTTCATGAAAATGGTGTGCCTACACACATCAACCACATGACCTTCTGAGTGTTGGGATGAATGAAATGAAATGAAATCAAGTGCTTGATATGAAACAACAATGCCAGTAATATGTTGATCACAAAAATGGCAAACTCGGAATCACATAACATATGGCCTTAGAAAATCCTGACACATAAAAGTATGGCCATGTCTTTTCACGTCGCTTATAATGTGTTGAAGTTCATAATTAAATGTGTTTTCGGATTTTCTAAAATATGTTCCATCTAAATTCGTCGTGCTTTAGGATTTTCTAAGCTTTTCCTCACGTATTTCTATGTAGTGTTTTGAGTTTTTCTTACATGGCTGCTACCCAATTTATTATTAATATTTAAATATTTTATTCAACTTATTATTAATATTTAAATATTTTATTGTCTTTTAGATTTCTTATTATTAATATTTAAATATTTTATTGTACTTCAAATTTTTAATAATTATATATAATGTAGTATCTCTTCTAACCTTATTATTAGTAATTTTGCAATTAGTGTGTTTGCTTTTTTTTAATTTTTTCAACCTTTGCATTGTATTTCTTACATGCTTATGCTTATTTTTTTTGAAAAATATCAAAACAATCTTTCTTATAAATTTATGGTAGTCTATAACTGATTTTTCTACAATTCAACAGAGATAGCAATGTTATCTATCTCAAATAGTTATGGTTCATTGCATAGTTGTATTTCTTTCTCCTAAATAAAGTTTATAAACATAATGTTATGAAAATAACAACTGTTATTCTCGCTCTTCAAGATAACATAATAAAGCTTCAGCATTTTGAATAGGGCTCATTTCACACTATTCCTGAAATAGTGTACCAACAATCAAAGTAGTCGCATGCTTAAAAACAATCCAATGTCCCTGGTTGCTAATCATTTTACACTTTTACTATCTTCCTTACTTTACGATGTCACATGACTAGCAATCACAAAAGTGAAAGTTGTTGCATGCTTTAAAGTAACAAACACAAGCCTGGAATCTGCCGGGTCATAGAAACAACAACTTAAAATGAAATCTGCTACATGCTTTAAAGTTGAAGTGGCAAGAAATGGCCAACACAAAATTTAGGCACATTTATCATCCTTGTTTTCCCAAATTTTGTCAATTTTGTAATCTCTTTTGTAGACATAAACTGAAAATACATGTCCATTTAAAATAATTTGAATAATAATTTTGTTCAATAGAATTTACTTTGTTTTAGTGCAATGAAAATATTTTTTCAAATATTCTTTTATTAGCAAGCTTTACTCTTGCACACTGTTCAATTATATATATATTTCTTGTTTATTTAAAATTTCACAATATTTAGATCTAATAAATAAATTGTCTAATTTCTTTTAAATTTATAATATTAATATATATATAACTCGTTAATTTAATGAAAACTTAAGCTCCTAGTTATAGAAAACGCAAAATCGTGAGTGAAATTCTAGGCTTCGTTCTCATTACTCATTAGCACTGAGCTGAATTAATATATGATGGTTGAAGGAATTGGCGCTAACTTACCACTTTATTTTGAAATTTGTGCGGCTTCTCCCATAATAATTTACCCTGTGCTCTATTTTCTTTCACTCTAGCGTTCTATGTGTTAATCGAAGACCTTAAGGGTGAACAACCCCTACAACCTGCGTTCTTTCTACATAGGAGGTCAAGTGTACTAGTTAGATAAACTCGATGAAGTCTTCATTGATACAAGATACTACACACAGAGCATTATTTCCTTTTGGGGTTTGTCCAAATAAGATATACTATTCGTTGAGTTATTTCTCTATTATTCTTATCATTCACATGCCATTATATATTAACTCTAGTTATTTTGCTTGAAGGCTCTTGGAGTATGCTAAGTAGACCTGAGCTAAAGTGATATTATCTATTCATCAAAGATGTATCTCTGAAACTCGCAATGATATTCAGTGCACCATGCGCTGTAATCGCCACACAACCAAACCATAAGGATGAGTCTTCAAACAAACTGGTAACCTCAAGAAATGGCCTATCATCATCGTCTATGCACATATTCCCAATTGAATGATGCATTTTTTATTCTAGATAATGTAGCTAATGTTGTAGAATCTAGTTATTATATAAGTTGCATAATAGGTTTGCAGGAACATGGAAGGCTATGGAATTCCCACGAGCAGTTGAATAAAATGTTTCATGTGACATATGGACACTTGCAGAAAACCAAAAATATTGAATGTGACATATGGACATCATTAAATGTTTCTCTCCTATAATGTTGTTCATTAGTTGGCGAGTGATGGAGGCGTAGGCACTATCAATGATATTGGTCCTTTATACAATGTGCTCCATGAGATTGTGATTCAAAAACATATGGATGTTGCATATATAATAGTAATTATTAACTATAATTACTAACTCCTTTAATCATGAATGTAATCTTATAAACTCAAAAGATTTCTGGGAAAATTTAATCTTTGGAATTCTTTGGAAAATAAATTATCAAACAGATATTTCACAGTGGATTTATTGTTGGTTGGAATTACTATATGTTTAGTTTCAATTTGAGAGTTTAATTGTGCAAATTGTTCATAATTGATGTTTCCAACATAGTTTTCTCCAGCAATTAAAACTGAAATAGCTCATTAACATGACAAACATAGACACCCATCCCTATGCATGTATTAATGTGGAACACTTCTCAATTTTTACTTTTCCTTTGTTTTATCCATCGTAATAAATTTGCTTTATCCATCATAATAAATTGTTGGAGTTAAAGAGAAAGTTGGAATTCCAAGAATTGATGTGCAACATGACAGGTTTGGGTGGTGATATGACATAATTTACTATCACTTTATAGCTAATATAGGTAATAAAAGTTGGCAAAGTGAAGCTATCAATAGAACCCTGATTGCACCTGACTCCAATTTATGGAGGGCAGATAAAAGCAACTAGCATACTGAAAGCAATGGGTATTTTATTGGACACTCATAAAATAACACCGCCTAGCCCACGCCACTGAGAAATGAGCATTTAAGGGAAGCTTAAATGTTGTATAAATGGAATTGAAAAGTATTGAAAGTGGGCATTGATTAAACACCTTTATAAATCTGCTTAAAGAGGGCCTTTGAAGTCACTGCTTATTTATGATATCTTTTATAATCCTGTGATGTTCATTGCTTGTAAATGTTGTCAGCTCTTACAATCTTGCGATGCTCATTACTCTTAAATGTTCTCAATACTTTCAATTAAGACACTAACCAATGCACTCCAACAACTTCTCATTTTGTTTCCACCACTTGGGAGCTATGGAACATTATGCAGTAACTGTATAAGCAATTCATTCTACAAAGAAAATTCCATGGTTTTTAATATTGCCACCTTAAGAAATATTGTGTAGTATTCGATGACATTAAGTACATATGTCTCTCTCATAATTAATATATACTTCAAACTTTAGAATTCTCAATATAATATGAGAGTCTTTTAGAATTCTCACATGAATTTATAGGTTATATAGATATAGATTTGCTCTCTCCAGCTTGTGGTCATTTTTCTTTAAACCTTAGTAGACCCCTTGAAACTCTAGTTTACTGCTAATTTACTATCAAGTTAACCTGTAATTTCATGTAGCAATGTCGGGAACATTGCCACCACGTGGCTATTGTTATTTAATAATCCATCAAATTGTTTTCTCAACCATTGAAAGATTAAAACTCAACCAAAACATTTTTCCCAAAAATTAATTTTAAAAACTTAGTCTCAAACACTTTCTAAGGCATTTTGTATAAAAACTCTGTCACAAACTCCTTTCTCAAGCAAGCGAAGTTTAAAACTCAGTAAAAAACGTCAAAAATGTTTTTCTCAAGCGTTGAAAGTTTAAGAATCAACCACAAACGTTTTCCTAGGAATTAAAGATAAAAACTCAGTCTCAAACTCTCACGCATTGAAAATAAAAACTCATTAAAAAAAGACTTTCACGGGAAAGACTACTCTCATTCTTCAAACATGAATATATCAAGCGTTACATAGGGGCTCACAAGAGTATCTTGTCATTTACTAGAATCAAACCTAGGTGAGGTGGGTAACAATCATTCCTCCAAAACACCCAAGCTATATCCAATGGACATATTCTAACTAAGCTTATCCTAACTTAATTACTCTTTGTTAATTAATAATATTTCACTTTTAATTTTAACTTTGTTACTTTTTAACTAATTGGTTAACTTAACTTAATATTTCACTGATTAGTTAACTTTTACTTTAACTTAGCTAATTCTAATTAGTTAGGTATTATACTTAGTTTAGACAATTAATTATCTTAACTTGGCTAACTTAGCTAATTACTTAACTTAGCCAATCATCAACATTTATTCTAAGATAACTTATCTTACCTTTAGCTAACTTAACTTGTGAGCCCAACTTTGCTAATCTTCACCAATTAACTTGACTTAGCCAAAATAACTTAAGATAATTTATTTTAACTTAACTTTAGCTTAACTTGAGCTAGTTTAACTAAATTAACTCCATATAATTACTTTATATTAATTTTAACTCAAGATAACTATTTTTCAATAATTTAATCTTGAGAAAAATAATCTCACTTTAACTCATTAACTTCGAGTGTTTTCATGGCATTTTTTTCCAAGATTGAGATATCAATGACATCTCGACTAACTTCTTGATTTTACTTGTTAGCACTTATTAATAATTAGCCTTGTGCTAATCGTTAAGTCATAGGTACTTGTTAGTGCCTTGCGATGGCTTGTAGTTTTTTGGCGTCCCCTCTTAGGGATAACTTTTAATCATAATGTATGTGCTAGTTATAAACTTAAATGTCATCTTAGTGAACATCACAGTTGACTTTCATTGGTAAGTGCACCCAGCACCAAGACAACACCCGTGATTAACTCATGGCCACCTAGCCATTTAACTTGTCCACCTAGTGGATTCCATGCCCCTATCATTTTAGTCATGTTAAGTCTTCAATCTCCTGAGTCTACAATTCACATTACAAATTAGGAATTCAGTTTCATACTTATAGAGATTTACCTGTGGAGCCTCTACTTGAACTCCTTGCCACGAGCAAGTACGCAATTTCACTTTTGGTTACAAATATAGTTCCACAAAGGATAGATATTACAATATCATCTCGTATCTTTGACTACAATAGAACATAGAATGATGCGACGACATTACAAGAAAAGATTAAGACCTAAAAGCATCTTCATCAATATGATTTGAGGAAAAAACATTTCTCAAGAGGTAGACAATGTTATGAACATTAAATGAAAATATTATTAAAATATATTTAAATAAAAAATATTGAATAGGTGGCTTAGCAAGGGTTGTGACCTTATGTTAAAAGTCACCATAGAACCTATATAAGCTATATTATTCACTCATTGTAAATCATCTTAATAATCTTATTCATATTGCTGTTAAATATTTATTTTTATCTATTATGGATTATTTTTCCTATTCTTATGGATACCTCGTGTGTGAACTGGGTTGGTTCACAACATCTAACTATTTACAAAAAAAGATATTTTGCAATAAATTCTATGAGAATCTTTAATATGTAAGAAATCATACAATTAATGTGCCTATCATAATTGTTACTTGACATGAGCTAATTTTGAATACATTTAAGTTTACATTTAAAGAAAATTTGGTTTCCAAAATTGTTTTTTGTACCTTCCCAAGATGTGTAACAATTGCCACATTTGAGAGAAGCTAGGTGCAAGACTAAATAACGAGTGTAGATAATTGAGTGCATTACCCTCTTTGTCCTTGCTTCACAATTGTTTGTATTTCCTCAATTTGCATCCACATTTTATCATTTCTTTATTTGGGCAAGGTTATTCCCCACTTTTTTAATAGTTGAACATTTGTCCTTGCATCTTCTTAAAAATGAAGTGAACCACCCAAAATTTAGTTTGTTTTATTGTTATCTTCATGACATTGAATGATGACGAAAAAACTCTTCATGTCATCTATTTTAATGTTCTCCTTTTCATTTCGTCACATTACTTTCCATTTTTTCCTTTCTGCTATACCAAATTCAAATATTATGTAATACTCTAAAAATAATAGCTAATTATTATGCAATCAAAATACTTCAAACATGATTCACTATTAATTGAAAATTTGCTTTTTTTCTTTTTCTCACAACAATACAAATAACTAAAATAGTTTTGATGGCGATAATGTATAATTACATCGAAGGAATTATACAATGGACACGGTAGCCTCAGTATATTCCTCGTTGCTTCGTCCAATTAAATTTCAACAAGTGTCTCGTCTGTTGGTCCAATAGGAGTTCGGCAGGTGTCTTCTATGTTACCGTTGGTCCTGCACATGAATGGATTGATGGGATTATTTCCTTAAATCTTTTTTCATGCATATTTGGTGATCAATTTCTTGTATTTTCCACATGTCTCGATTGACAGGCCCATCATTTTTGCCAGTGTCCTTTACTGCAATTCAGTTCATTCCTTTCTCAATTTAGCAACACAATTCCGCAATATCGATTCTGCAAGATTGCTTTTGCGACCTCATTATTTCCACAACTCAATCTTTCCACAATTGTGTTTACATAACTCTGTTTCCGTATATTACCCTTCACCAAGCTCCTTTCGATTGATGGGCTTATCTCCTGACAGTTTTTTTCATGCACATTTGGTGATCAATTTGGTTTTTTTTTCTGCGTGTCTCGATTAACAGACCCATATTTTATGCCAGTGTCCTTTATTGCAATGTAGTTCAATCCTTTCTCAATTTATCAATGCGATTCTGAATTCTCAATTTCGTAACTTATCTCCCATAGACGATATTTCCACACTATAGCTTTCTGTAGACTTGCTTCGACAACCTCATTCTTTTCGCAACAGAATCTTTTTGCAATTGAGTTTTCACAACTCGGTTTCCACATATTACCCTTCATCAAGCTCCTTTCTGCAATCTTGTTTTCCACAATATATAGTTCCGCAAATCTATTTACACGGTTCTAGTTCCGCAACTATCTTTCCACATTTTCCTTTACGCAACATTTTTTCGCAAATGTGGATTGTGGGTTTTCAATTCTCTGTTTTTAAAGACTAACTTCTGCAAAGTTTCTCCTGCAACATTCCTTTCCACATTCATATTGTGGATTGTAGATCATGCTTCTCACTTGGTGTTTATGGTATTTTGTTGACAAGTGTCTTGCATGTTTTGACTACACTTTTATCGCTTTCCCTAAATGACCAGTCCTGTGCATGAATGGATTGATGGGCTTATGTCCTGACAGGTATTGTCATGTATGATTGGTGATCGATTTCATTTTTTTGCCGCATGTATAACTTGATAGGCCCATATTTTCTACCATTTTCCTTCACTGCAGTTCATTTCTTTCAATTGGGCATAACCTTTGCCAAGAGTTTTGCAAAAGTTTCAGTGCGAGCGATTTTTTGGGTTTAGGCTCAGATTTTGTAGGGTCAATTTTTTCTTTAATTTGGGCATAGCCTTTTCCAAGATTTTTGGATGAATGTTTTGCGAAAGTATCTCGCAGACTATATTTCCACAATAAAGCTTTCTGCAGACTTGCTTCCTCAACCTCATTCTTTTCACAACGGAATATTTCCGCAATTGAGTTTTCATAACTCGGTTTCCGCATATTACCCTTCATCAAGATCCTTTCTGCAATCTCCTTTTCCGTAATACATATTTCCACAATTTTTTTCTACAATTCTGGTTTTGTAACTCTATTTTCGCATTTTCCTTTACACAACAGTTCTTCCGCAACTATGAATTGTGGATTATGGGTTTACAATTCTCCATTTAAAAAAACTGACTTCAGCAAAGTTGTGCCCGCAACGATCTTTTCTGCATTCAGATTGTGTATTGTGGATCCTGCTTCCCACTTAGTGTTTAGGGTGTTTTGCTGACAGGTGGCTTGCATGTTTTTACTACACTTTTATCTATTTCCCTAAATGACCGGTCCTGTGCATGAATGGATTGATGGGCTTATGTCCTGACAGGTTTTTTCATGTACGTTTGGTGATTGATTTCATTTTTTTGTCGCATTTATGAATTGATAGGCCCATATTTTCTGCCAGTTTCCTTAACTGCAGTTCATTTCTTTCAATTGGGCATAGCCTTTGCCAAGATTTGAGGTTGAGATTTTTGCGAAAATTCAGTGCAAGAGATTTTGTGGGTTTAGGCTCAGATTTTGTAGGGTCAATTTTTTCTTTGATTTGGGCATAACCTATTCCAAGATTTTAGGCTAAGGGTTTTGCGAAAGTTTCAGTCCAAGGACTTTTGTGGCCTGTGAATTTTGTGGCTTTGGTCGCTCGAGTCGGTGAGGAATATTTTGTCAATATCCCTTCATCGCAATGAATGCTCTATGTTAAAGCTTCATCAATGCATTGTTGCTCCATTAATGCAATAAATATTGTGATTTGATTTACATATGGGCTATTTCTTAATTGTGGCTAAGCTTATGAGGATCTCGAAGATGTTGTCACAATTTTCAATTTACCAGGTTTGTTGATGCGCTGCCTTTACTTTACACATATATACAAATCTTCAGGTAATCAATAATTCCTACTGTTTGCCTTTTCTTTGCTTGTATTTATTTTGATGCGCTTCAATTACACTAGATATTTTGCAACATAGGTACATTTCCACTTTGTCAAATTTGCAAGTATTCCTTCAGTCTTCTTTTTCAACATTCATTGTGGTAGCAAAATATTTGCTTCGTATTTCTATGGATTTGAATTTATCTTCTTCTTGCAATTCGTATTTTAAACTTGAATCTCTTAAAATCTAGTATTTACGTAGAAGCTGCGTATTTATTATCAAATTGAGAGTATCATTCTGCAAACTATATGTAAATGTTATTTTTGAATGGGTAAGAGTAGTTCTGAAACATGGTATTTACTCTACCAGGTAAAATTGTTCTTATCTTGCATATAATTGACAGTAGAGACAAACATATATCACTAGGCATGCCCATGAAAAACAATTAACATGATCGCTTTCAAAACATGCAATCAACACTGCCAAGGCACGCATTGTTTCACTCTAAATATTTTTTCAATTTTTTTGTGTTTTTGGTCATGCCCTATTTGATTCCACGGGAAAAGACAACCATCACATTATGGAGACTATGATAACTGAAGATGTTATTTCACTCTTTCTACATGGTGTTGTCAACCTTTTCCCATTGGTACAAATTTCCACATTAAACCAAGTGAACTCACTCAACTCATCAATTGTTCGTTTTCGAATTTCGATCTTAGACTGCCTTCACAAGCATGAGTTTTTACTTCCAATTATATATAATAGTCTTGTAGAAGATGGGAAACTAAAAGAAGAAACTTTAATCAAAGTCACCCAATGTACTTGCAATGTTGTACATAATGTAATGTATGTTTCATTTCCTTGTTCTTTTTTTCCCACTTAATGAATTTCACACTGTGTATGCATCAATTTTTTTTGTCTCCCATTACTTTCTAACGTACTTCTTATTACCAGGAATTTCACATTGCTTGCACTTGAACTTGTCATAGTGGATGCAATGATTGTTGGAGACCCTCCATCTTAGCACTTAGTTGTATCCTGTCCCTCGAAGAGTATTTCCTCTGTTGCAATGAATGCTATGTCAATAAATGAAAAACCTACCTTTCCTACATCAATTATCCCATTCACTTCACTTTCCTGCATAAATAAAATAACATTTTTTAATTTTGGAGGAAGAAAGAAAAAAACTACTTTTTTTGTTAGTATTTTCGACATATCTCATTGTGTTTTTACTCAAATTTCGAATGGGAGAGCTCATTGGATGCGGAATTTAATTCTGCATCCAAAAATAACCCACACTGCATACTTTTGATGGACCCCGCTACCCCAAAAATAAGAAATACTTGAAAAAACGTGATGATGACATCATCATTACATTTTTTCAGGTATTTCTTGTTTTTGGGGTACCGGGGTCTGTCAAAAGTATGTAGTGTGGTTTATCCTTGGATGCGTAATTAAATTCCACATCCAACGAGCTCTCTTGTTCAAAATTTGAGTAAAAACACAATGAGATATGTCGAAAATATGAACAAAAAAAGTAGTTTTTTATGACAAATATGTCAATTCAACCATTATGGTTGACTCATTTTATTGAAATTCTATTCATTCTTGAATTGCAACTCACAAGAATTTATTGTTGGCGCATTTTCTTATAAGGCCCATTTTAGACCCCAAATTTCCTCTAATGATCCCTGCCCGAGCCGGTGCTCAGGGAATCCGTGCTGGTCGAGCGTCGACAAAGTGAGGACCCCTGTCGACGAAGCTTTGTTGGTGTTTTTCACCAAAAAATGGTTTCGTTGTCGGGACCGAGTTGCAAGTAAAAGGAGGATATGTTTTGGAATCTGACTCGATCGAAGATTGAAGGGTGGTTAAATCTAAAGTTTCGGGAGTTTGCTGAAGCTAAGAATCAGAACCCAAAGCTATCAACGAGCCACTGGTCGGATAGATACATCCACGAAGGTCCTCATGAATGGTTCTTTTGTGAATTTCCTGCCATCTTGCATGAATGGTTGGAAAATTTTGCTAATAAGAAGACAAATTTCTGAGGAGAGCCGTCATCCTGGACTCCAAAATTAATCCAGGCGTTGCAAGAAACCAACAATAAGGCATCGCGGGTAGTTGAAGTATGGTTGGATAGTATCTTAGAAGGATACATCACCGAGTTTTCTGTCAACACCAATAAATATTTTAGCGAGGCGGAAAGGGAGTTCTTTAGCGGAACTCAAAAAATATTCTTGTTGTCATTGCAGTTGTCAATTAAGCAATTGGTCTGTGAAAAAGGTATTCTAAAGATGGACCAAGAGTAGTGGCACTCTGGTTTGTCGAGGATGTAGGCACCATGACAAAGGGGGGGAGATGCATAAGGAAGCAAGGGGTATATTGGTATGAGTTCTGGTGAGAATGTGAAGGTTGTTTAAGAAACAAGTGGTTGTACGAGGGGAGGAGCAAGGTTTCAAGAGAAGAGGCAGAGGAAAGGAGAAGGTCCTACTGCGATCGAAGTGCGATGCCATGAATAACAACCACATGGGATGAAGGAACCTTTTTGTCACGATGAGGACAACTAGGCCCAGGCTACACCCGGAAGGACGACAGGATAAAACCCCAGGAGTAACGTGTCTACACCTCCATGTACTACTCCACCATAAGGAAGAACCACGCATTCTACGTTGACTTTCCTGGCATGTCAACAACAGTCCAACAATAGAGCACCAACAGGATGAAGAAGGCCCAGAATGGCGGGCGACGAAATGAAGTTACCGATATTCAATGGAAATGGCATGATTGATATAGAGCAGTACTGGTTCTTATGTGAGGCGATATGGACCGCATGACAAACTATCCATGATGATGTCAAGAAAACTCAGCTGGCCACTAATTTAAGGGGCCATGTGTTGGAATGGTTCATGCGATTCACACAAATTCCTCAAGGAGGCATCGCAAAAACATTGGATGAGATCAGAACAAGGTCATTTGAAGAGTTCAAGAAGCCAAAGTTTGAGGCTTGGTATATTACTGAATTGAAAGAGCTCAAACAGTTCCCCAATGAAACGATTTGAGACTTTGAACAACGGTTTAAGACATTAATGGCTCAAGTCAATTTTTAGATGAGCGATGTTCAGCAAAAGGAATGGTTTATCCTCGTGCTTGTCCCGCACATTAGATAGTCGCTAATGCAGCAAAATATTGCGACCCAGAGTGAGGCCCTGAAGATTGCAATGAAACTAGAGGCATCGCTAGTAGGATAAACCGCAGTCAGAATGAACCAGATTCAAGCACAGTTGGCCAATTTGACACTCCAACTGCAAGATGTCAAGAAGGCCTAAGAAAATCGTGATGATCTGTAGTGCACCCATTTCCAAGCAAACAGACATACCAAGGACACATGTCCAACATTCAGGAATTATTTGATGTCAAGAGGCCCTAACCCATTGAGCTATGTCAGGATACAATAGTGTCACATATGCCAAGTCTATGGGAATAGACATCAGAATTGTGAATACATGCAGAAGATGGTTACCAAGGCGGAGAACCTGTATTGTACATTTTGTTGGTCAGTAGGACACGATGAAAAGAAATGTCGGGACTATTATTTTCTTTAGGAAAGGACATATGACTCATATTTTGTGAAGGGAGAGAGCCCCTAGGAAGTGCAAGCACAGCCACAAGTGGTACAGCCAGCGGCACAAGCACCGTATACTCCACCCCCCCATTGCAGTTTATCCCTGCACAATCGCAGCAATAGTTTACAGCTCAATTGCAGTTCACACCTCATCCATAGATGGTGGTACAACCATAGTATAACTAGGCACCTCGACCATAGTATAATCATCCACTATATGTTCAGGCTGCGCACTATGTTCAACGACAACCAAACCCACCGCAGCAATAGATGGCTCAACCGCAATTTCAACAGGAAGGAGCCCGCAAAGGATTTAGGGGCCAAGGAGGAGGCTTCGGTTAGGGAGGAGGATTAGGTCATGAATTCATTCAATGTTATACCTATGGGGTATTCAGGCACTATCAGAGGGAATGCCCTCATGCGCAGTGTACATACTGTGCAGCTGGCGATCATAACATCGAAATTTGTCCTCAGTTGATTGCAAAATGGCAGTATGGCAACATTTCCCAGCTGCAGAACGCACAGAGTCAGAGTCAGCCCATGTTCTAGGTACAAAACTAGCCACTAATGTAGGATCAAATCCCACCGCAAAATCAAACTCAGACTCAGAACCCACCCCAGGCTCAGAATATACCAATGAATCAGCCGCTGAATCAGAACCCGCCGAGGACTCAAGCCCAAAACTTGAATCAAGGACCAACAGTTGCAACGATTCAGGTCGAGTCATGAATGAAGGATGTTGATGTTGGAACTTTCACTCGTGCTGGTGCAAAAACTGGAGACGATGGACTGCGAAAGCAAGTTCTACTTGCTGGTAAGAAAAAGGTAATTTTTGACATTGAGACAGAGAAAGACACCTTCTTTGACGCAAAGAATTCAATCGAGAGAAATATGGGTAAGTTACGAATTATTGATATGCCATTTGCTTTTGATCCATCTGTAGAGGGAGGACAATCGCAACAGCATGATACCTTGCAGCAATTCTTTGAGAATCGTCTATCACTAGCAAGGGACCCTGACACCCTTGTTAAGCTTGATAAGGCAGTGAAGGATTCTACAGTAAATTCTTTGCAAAAAAAGAAGACAGGCAAGGAGATGAGGATGAATATCCAGATCATAGATTATGAGGTTGACTTGGTCATTTTGGATCTTGGATCAGACGTAAATATTCTGACCAAACAAACCTGGCAATTGATGGGAAATCCAACCTTGGGATGGTCACCGATACAGTTGTGACTTGCAAATCAAGCGAAGGTTCATTCTATTGGTCGTGTTTCAAACTTGGTGGTCAACATTGAAGGTATGAAAATGCATGATGACTTTGATGTGATAGAAGTAGTAAGGGATGGTGGTTCCTATCCTGTACTGCTAGGGATTGGATGGGCTAATGACAGCATGGCAGTTATCAACTTCAAGAAATGAGTCATGACATTTGAAAACCAGGAGGTCAGGGTCATTGCTCCCATGGATTCTCAGGAGGGACAGTGATATATTGAACCGGTAAGGGATGAATTCAGCAGAAGCTGGGAACATGCTTATAACATCTTTGAATATTACATCCATCCGACCTTCAATGGCGAACTTGAATGGCACAATGCCAGTTCTACGACCTCAGATTCTGATGATGCTCTAGAAAATTGGCAGAATAGGTTGCATGAAGTGTCATTCATAAAATGTGGATTGATTACATAGTCTCTCCGACGGGTTGCAACTGAAACTATGGAGTTGCCCATTTATGAAGGACTGTCGGGATTATTAGAGTTCTTTCAGGAATTCAAAGAGAAATTTTTTGAATCGCAGAGGATACTAGCACTTGATGTAGCATTGAAGGCTACCCCTGCCCTCTCGTGGACGACACACAAGCCAATGATCCATGACTGGAACCAATGTCATCGAATGATGATGGTGCGATTTCGCGATTCCGAGGCATATCATGTCAGAAGATATGATTGACAAAATTTCCCTGCCAAACACTTAACTAAGTGATAGAATTTGTGGGAATCGTGACCCAGGGATGAATGGGTCCACGCTTTTGTTCATACTCTGGATGAAATATCGACGTCCTGGTATGTGGCCATAGTGTTGTGTAGAACCATCACCACTTTGGAGGAGTTGACTGTTTGCTTTGCACAGACGTTTAGTTTCTAGGACACCAACCCCGAGGTATGTAGTTCCTTGCACATTATCCGCGATGTAGTGCTAAAGGCCATCCCTGTCACATACCCAGTTGATCCATATGTGCATTGTTCCATCCAATACATGATGACCTGCTACAACTTATCTGGGGAACCTGAGGATGATGATGAGTTGTGAAATGTTAATATTCCAGAGTCAGAAGGAAGTCATGATTTTGTATCTCCAGATGTATCGACAGATTCAATCAGTCAGCCATTGCAAATAAGGAAGGTAAAAAATGGCTCAGAAGAGAACCCAAAGTTTGCCAATGTTGGGGACTATTGGGGTGAAGAAACAATGGCCAAAATCACGGATCTACTGCATGAATTCCATGACCTTTTCCCAACACGATTTTAAGAGATGAAGGGAATACTCGCTGACCTGGGGGAAATGAAGATTCCATTGAAACCAGATGCAAAACCAATATGATAGAGGTCGTATTGAATAAACCTGTGATACAAGGAATGATTGAAAGTTGAGATAGACAGGATGATCGATGTCGGGATCATTAAACCTATGGAATAATCAGAGTGGATAAGTTCGATGGCGTTCCAGGACAAGAAGACGGGAAAACGCCACATTTTTGTTGATCTAAGAAAGTTGAATGATGCATGTGTGCACGATCCGTTCCCGACCCCTTTTACAGACGAAGTTATGGAAGGTGTAGGCGGCCAGGAGATGTATTCTTTCACGGATGGCTTTTCTGGGTACCACCAGATCCGAATTGCAAAGGAGGATCACCATAAGACTACGTTTTCCATGGAATGGGGATGTTTCCAATATACAGTCATGCCATTTGGGATGAATAATGCACCAGTTGTATTCTCTCGGGTAGTTGTCGTTGTATTTAAATATTTTATTGAAACATTTATGTAGGTATATATGGACTACTGGACTGTCTATGGACTCATTAGGGACCACCTAGACAATCTGCTACTGATGCTAGAAAGGTGTAGACAGCACCAGATCACATTGAATTATAAAAAGTGTATTTTCTATGCACCATTCGGATGCTACTTTGGCACATAGTATGCAAAGAAGGTATGTTGGTCAATCTGATGAAGATCGCATCAATCCTTAGTTTACCACCTATTATCACTCAAAATAACCTAAGGTTGTGAAGGCAATCTCAAGGTAACAGCAAAACCACTTTTAGAAAGAAACTGGCTTTCCTTTCCAGAGAGGGATCTCTCCAATACAGATTTAACAAAGCCATATATATGAATCAATAGTTTTGAGCTATGTACATGGTTGAAACAAAACATATAACCATTGGGATATGGATTCAAAACAGATAAAGATAATACAAAGCTACCTACTCAGAATTTCAACAAAGGCAAGATAACTATTCATTTACAGTCATTCATTGATTATCAGGCGATAGGAAAGAAACATGAACAATCCATTAATATAGAGCATCACAAGATGAATTCCATATCAACTTTAGAAGAAATATTTGTGGATATCTAAAACAATAGCCAGAGCATAACATGTATGAATTCTGAAACTATTACACACTAAGTTCAGATATGAAAGAAAATAGAATGGAAGGTAACACTTAGAAAACATTCACAGGGAAAGAAAGCACAGACTGTAACATAAACAATACATGAATATTTGAAGATAAACTAGCATTTGGCTCTATAATTTATTCAAAAATGGTTATCACAAAACATAAGTCCAATATTACGGGTTCCAACACCCGATACATCAATAAAAGTCAAATATATACACAATAGTTTCTTCCAATTAGGTCAAAAACCAACTAATTGGTAATCATAAGTTCTTGTAACTATTTCCCTAATAACTAGGAATAACGATTACATGCTTTTGTTTGAAATAACAATTTTGCTTGATTTTATCAAATCCACAACTACAAGGTACCACAAACAAACAGCTTCCTGAGACTGCAACATCTCTCCTTATGAATGTAGTCTGTATTTAGTTTTCCCAAATTTTTCCACAATTTTCCACTGCTCTGAATTTGGAATGCCGTACTTCATCATTTCTCTTATCGACACCTCTAAATCCATATAGGATTCATAAGACACAGCTGGTAATCCTTTTTAATAACTAAAAATTGGTCCAACAATTAAAAGCCTTCTCTTAACTTTTCAACAACCAACAAAGCACTTTTATTTCTGAAGATGAAAGGACCAACCTTTAGAGATAATTTTACATCAGAAGATTTTTTGAATGCTCTGAAGTGTTCATCTTCTACATATAGCTTCTGTCTAATGAATTCTAATGCAAACACTCTTGGTTTCAAAAAGGAAGGTAACCTGTATGGTTCTCCAGTGAACCCATACACTCTTATAATAGTAAATTCTTTGTACAAAACCCAATCCC
Organism: Pseudotsuga menziesii; assembly: GCA_001517045.1. Lineage (NCBI taxonomy): Eukaryota > Viridiplantae > Streptophyta > Pinopsida > Pinales > Pinaceae > Pseudotsuga > Pseudotsuga menziesii. The sequence continues at coordinate 378,867 of LPNX010717812.1, forward strand.
CTGTTCTTCCCTCTGATGAAGATTGCAACATGGCTCTCATGTATTCCAATACTCTAGGTAAGACACCACCAAAAATCATTTTATATACCTCAACCATGATCGTATTCACAAATTTGAACATGCTGATCTGCTTTGGAAGGTCTAAACAAAACATTGTGGATAGAAACTGTAGCTCTAACACATTTGAACACAATAAAATGTTCAACAATAAAGACTGGTATCTGAAAAATCTAACCTTGGGAAAATCGACTAATTGGGTATGGATTGCATCAGCTAAAAACTCATTAAAATTGAAACAACGGACTAAATTATATTGAGGATCAGTTGAGCCTATACTCAACAAAAAACCCAAAATGACTTCACTCACATGCTTATCATCATCCAAACCTAAAACCTAACTGGCCACTGACATGACTAATTGAACTTCATCTCTGAAAATACTGACATTGTATGGAAAAAACAAACCCTCTAATGACTGACCTACTTTTAAAATGTTGGACAAGAACTGACATCTAATTTATGTTCCGCAATTTTTGTACAACTCAATCAGAACTTGTTCATTGAAAGACTCGGGACTTACGGGTAAATTATAAGGAAAAATTAACACTTCATGAAAAACTTTTGCATCAATTCTACAAAGAATTTCCGAAGCTGCACAATTCATAACAATCCTCTCAGAAGATGAATAATTGTTTGCACAACACTCGACAAATTTCGGGAAGGGAAAAGTTTGTTCGATGGCAAAGTAATATAGGAAAGAATTACATACATTTAGGAAATCATTTCCCTGTAACTTATACTGCCATAAACGTTCCTTTGAAATAGAGATACTACATACCGACAGAATTGGGTCAAAAACATTCCCATCCCTGTCAAGGAATGCTTCTTCTCTTTCATATAAAACCCTACACAATACCCCCGAACTCTAATCTTTTTCCATAATGAACAATGGCAACAAGTCGTCAATGAGAATCTCAGAGTTTAGGCCTACCTAATAGCTGCCAATGCAAAGGAATTAACTTTTTGGAAAATGATGGCGAACTGTCTCTGCTTCTTTTCACCCACAATGTGCAAACAAAAAATAACTTTTTACCTTGGTCAACTCGCCTTTATATGATGGATAATAGTTCTGGAGTTTCAAATAAGTTGTTTCTCCTTTACCACTTTTCCCAGTGGAACTCACTAAAGAATGCCACCTGGAAAGTGGTTTGAATTCCGCTACCACTCATCTGTTTTAACTGCCTTAGAAGTTCGGGCTCTGAATTAGATTATGGTCATTGATCAAATTACCTCTTTCATCAAAACCATCAGATCAAACCCCTTCTATGCAATCCACCAACCCTTTGTCATCGCTTAACCTTGCATATTTATATTGCAGATTAACTCATAGCCGTAGATTTATTCCATGTTATCTTCAGACCGTCAATCTTGTCAACTCATTTACTCATTCCGCTTATCCACCAAAGTCTTTGCTATCATACAGCTTTTCCCAACGGGTTATTTTACGACCATAGATCCATACGATCACAAATCTACACCCTCCAATGCTACAGTAAAATAACCAAAGTGCACGTTTTGATTTAACTCGTGAATATTAACCTTTTGCCAAAGTTTAAATGAGTACCTTTTGGTCATATTTCGCTAATTTTGGATTTATCCCTTATTATTTCTTGGTATTATCTTCTTTTAATCACTCAAGATGGAAGGTGTTAACAAATGGCTCCAACTGGGGATGATATCTTCCCTGTGAGGTATCAAAGAACTCATAGACCAGGTGCTTGTTTCTGACTTTTGTACCCAAAACTTCAAACTTTTTTATTTTTCAGAAATGAATTTTATTTCTAAATAAAAGAAAATGGCTACCCCTCAATATCTTAGGGCCTTCACTCTAGGATTCAAATCTATTTGGTTCGCCATTTGTACTGCCTTTAGGAAAAAATAAATATTTACAAATTATGGTAGAGGAATTACCTTCTACCTTAGGACAAATAGTGCTTTAAAAATATTCCATTAACAGGGCCACTATCTAGAAAAACCCCATTTTGGTACTCTAGAATGAATGCATTCTCTCCTTTATGACCTGTAATAACATAAGGACCTACCCACATGTGGTCAAATTTTACATGTTTGCCTTCCCTCGGAGCATCCCACTTTAATACTAGGTCATCGATTTGGAACTGTTCTTCTTTCACCCTTCTATCAAAATTATTTTTCATTTTTTCCTGATGCATTTTCACTTTATTATAGCCTTTATTCCTTTGCTTGTCCAATTCGATAATTTGGTTTATCCTTCTTTGCATATGGTTCAGCTTGTCCTGTTGTTCCTGTAACAACTTCATAACTAGTACACCCAATGATGTTGGAAAAATGACTTCATTTCCATATACCAATTGAAAAGGAGACATTCCAATTGCCAGTTTAGTGCTAATTCTATCAACCCACAAAGCATACTTAAGCTTGGTGTTCCAAGCTCTTTTGTTCTCTTCTAATAACTTCTTAACAATTCTTACCATACTTTTATTAGAAGACTCGGCCAATCCATTTCCCTTGGATAGTAAACAGTTGAATGGTTAATACTGATGTGATATTTATGACAAAAATTAATCATCTTTTTGGACTTAAAAGCTACTGCATTATCAATCACAATTCTTCTAGGACAGCCAAACCTAGCCAATATATTTTCTTCAAGAAAATCCATGATCACTACCTCAATATCTCTCCTAATAGGTATTGCTTCAATCCACTTTGTGAAATAGTCTATAGCTGTTAAAATCCACTTATGCTGTCCTGAAGAATTTGGGTTTATCTCTCCAATAAAATCCAATCCCCACTGTTGAAAAGGATCTTCTACTGTTATTGGATTAAGAGGAAGTGGAATTAATTTTCTGTTACCATCAAAAATATGACATTGGTGACATGTACTAGCCTCTTTGTATACATCTGAAAATAATGAAGGCCAATAAAAATTGGCTTTCAAAATTTTGTTTATTGTCACTTTCCAAGAATGATGTCATCCACAATATCCTTTATGAAATTCCTTAACTGTTTGTTGGGCTTCATTTTCCAAAAGACAATTGAGTAACACACCACCAGGGTCCTTCTAGTAAAGATACTGATTTAATATATAGAATTTGGCAGCTTTCAACTTTACAGATCTTGCTCTAGTTTTACTTAATCTTGCAGGAGGTTGTAAATTTTGTAGAACATGAACAATATCAGAATACCATGGATATGTTGCAAAATCAATCATCACTTCCACCCCTATGTCCAGTTGATTAGATTGACTAGATAAGAAATTAAGTTGTAAGGCTTCACAGTTTGATTCTGTCAGCATTTTTGCAAGTCCTTGTCCTTTAATCAACATAGTGGGCCTAATTTCTATATCATACCCCAATAATGTTGCAATCCATTTTGCTCTCCTCCCTCCTAGATCAGGCTGTGTAAGAATTCATTTCACCACATTAGTTGGAACATAAGCAATTATGATGATGATGATGATGGTTAACGTCCCCTGAGACCAAAATTTGGTCTATTGGACCCTGAAGAAGAAAAAAAATTAGTTTGTTTTAAAGTTATATTTCTATGCTCAAAGAGCTTGGAGAGAAGCGTCCCGAGCTCACTATAATTTTGACAAGCTAAAAGGATAGGAATGCCGGTATTGCAACAAAGATTATGAAACTGGGATCTAATGTGGGTGTATGTAGGGCACTCTAAGAGGAAGTGATTTTCATCTTCAATGTTCTTGCTCTCACAAAGGTGGCAGATCCTTTCTACCCAAGGAGTTTTAGGGACTGTCCAATGACCAGTTTCGCTGTGGAGCTCATGCGAATTCGTTCTTATCTTAGCTATATTAATTTTTTTCTTAGGACTGATTAGAACAAAGAGATAGTTTTGATCTTCAAGAGTAGGGTTGGTGACCTCCTTATAATATCTTAATTTTCTTTTGGCCTCTAAATATTTTCCACACCACAATTTTTCTTTAAACTTAGAAGCAATAATATTTTTAATGTTATTAATATTTTGCAATGCAACATTTTCATCGATCTTCCAGTGATTTAACCAAGACCTGGTATCTTTATACCACCCACGCTTGAGCCTTAGGTGTTTTTGGCTGGAGTTTAAAGCTAACTTAGGGAGTATATGGTCTCCCATGTTATTGATTTTGTTCTTGTACAACAGGAGTCTAGTCATGGCTAGGCTCTCGATGGGGGAAAGACCCACTTCTATAAGGAGAATAGGATAGGGTGTATTGTTTTTTATTTTGAGGTTGTAAGTTATAAAACGCTTCTGGATTTTCTCGATCTTTCTCCAAGATTCTCTAGAGATGTTGCAACCCCAAACCTCACACCCATACAAGATAACAGGAGTGACTAGAGTTTCAAAGAGGAGCTTCTTTTTATCCCACATCACGAGGTTTGCAGCTTTACAGTTATTTTCAAGACCAAAGTAAGCTTTCCACCCTGCGTTAATCCTTTTCTCAATGCTATAGTTCCAGTTGAGCTTGTGATGAATATCAATTCCTAAGTACTTGTAAGAAGACACTTCCTCCAAGTTGCTATTGTCATACACAAAATTAGCGTATGTGTCCTTCTTGGATTTGATAATCATAACTTTTGTTTTGTCAGTGTTAATAGTCATACCCATTGTAGAGCAGAATTATTTAAGAAGACGAAGTTGTTTATCAAGATCAGAAGAACACCTTGCCAGAAGGACAATATCATCAGCATAAAGAAGAAGGATGATGACTATTCCAGCTATATGAGAATGAAGAATATATACCCTGAAATCTTTCAAAGCCTTAACCAAAGCGTATGCCTGCTTGTCTATAATACCATATTTTAATTCTGCATCTCTCAACATCTTACTGAAAAAGGCTATAGGTTGCTCCATATTCTCATTATTTTTCTGTAACGAGACATCACCAATAGTATGTTTTGACGCATATGAAAATATTAAAAAATATTTATTGAAATCTGGACTTACAAGCACGGGAGCTTCTGAAATAGCTTGTTTTTTTTCTTTAAAGTATTTCTTAGCCTTTGTTGTCCACTTTGTTTCATGACCCTTTCTCAGCATATTAGTGATATTCATCAGTATTTCAGCAAAACTGGGAATAAATCTTCAAGAAATTTACCTGCCCGAGGAATGACTGTATCTCCTTTTTGCTTCTTGGTTCTCCCACCTTCAAAATTGCACTGACTCTATCCGGATCAATCTTTATTCCATCCTTTGAGATAATATGACCCAATAAATTCCCTTCCTCTAATGCAAAATTTATTTTTTTGGATTCAATGATATACCAAATTTTTTGTATTTTATAAAGACATTTTCCAAATGGTGAATATGCTCCCTATCATAATTTGAGTATACAGTGATATCGTCCATATAAATTACCACAAATTTACCTATTTCTCCTACAAATGCAATGTCCATGGCACGCTAAAAAGTAGCCCCTGCATTCATCAAACCAAAAGGCATCTTCACATACATAAATGTGCCCCATGGTGTGGTAAAAGCAGTCTTTTGTTGATCTTCAGGTAACACTTTGATCTGATTGTATCCTGAAAATCCATCCATGGTTGAAATTCTTTCCACTCCGACCACTTTCTACAGAATATGATCCATTTTCGGTAAGTGATAATTATCCTTTATTGAGACTTTATTCAAATTCCTGAAATATATACAAAGCCTTATCTCTCCGTTCTTATTTCTAACAGGAACTAGATTAGCTACCCACCTAGAAAATCTCAAACTCACAATAATCATGGCATCAAACAATTTCTTGATTTCTTTCTCAGTAATTGGCAACAACTTTGGATTTATCCTTGTGAGTTTATTCTTGAAATGTATTTCTCCAGGTTTGATTGGAATAGTATGTCGTATTATTGAAGTATCATATTCCTTGAGGTCCTCATAACTCCAAGAAAACACATCAGTATATTTTTTCATCAATTTCACATACTCTTATTTTTCTTTGGTAGGCAAATTTTTAGACAGCTTCACAATCCTCGGATTTTCTTCAGTGCCAATGTTTTTATCTTCAACAGCATTGTCAGCATGTTTCACTTTTGGATCCTTCGTAACATCATTTTGATAAAAAATATTCTCTTAGGGGATCAAACCTCTTGGGATAAAATTACTTTTCAATTGAATTATATCTTTTCCTCCTAGACTTCCCTTTAATTTTTCAGTATTAACCATTTCTTCTTCATTTTCTTCAACATCTTGAAGATTTTCACCACTATCATTTTCACCATCAATATGAGTGTTTACAAATTCACCAGACAATTCTAAAAATCTTTTTATTTGCATGTCATATTCAAATACTTTCCAGTATTTAGAATTGTCTGGTATGGAAGGTCGATTCACAATGTCAACTTGGTATTCTCTTTGACCAGCAGTGGGAGTTTTAAATTTACCAGCAGCAATTTCCAGAGAATCAGCTACTATGTTTTCATATCTAGGAACCACTTTAATTGTATTCTCTGTAAAATAGTTACCAAACATGTCCCATACTTCATTTCTATAATCCCTCATCCTAGGATGTCTGTTTTGATAACTATCATTCACCTGGTTTATTACAAGCTCTAAATCTCCCAAAACATGTATCCTTTGTGGTCCCAAATCCTTCAATGCATGTAGCCCAAGTAACAAAGCTTCATACTGGGCTACATTATTTGTGCATTCAAATTTTAATTTATATGATAAATATTTAAAATCCCTAATAGGAGAAATTATATATACACCAGAACCTGCACCAGCTTTTGCCACAGACCCATCAAAATACATGGTCCACAATCCTTCTTTTTCTATTTATTTTCCAAAGCATCTTGTTCCCTTACCACTTCTTCATCTTCTGCAGATTTAGTTTGCAATGGAGACTCGAGATCACATGGAACGGTATCATTGAAGAAAATAGAATATTCTAAGTCAGTATCAACAGCATATATATGATGAATGTTCGGTCTAACCTTTTATTACTGGATCCGACGAAGATCGCGTTAATCCTCAGTTTACCACCTGTTATCACTTAAAATATACCTAAAGTTGTGGACGCAATTTCAAGGTAACAACAAAACCAATTTTAGAAGGAAACTAGCTTTCCTTTCCAAAGAGGGATCTCTCCAATACATATTTAACAAGGCCAGATATATGCATCAACAGTTTTGAGCTATGTAGATGGTTTAAATGAAACATATAACCATTGGGCTATGGAGTCAAAACAGATAAAGATAATACAAAGCTCCCTACTTGGAATTTCAACAAAGGCAAGATAACTATTCAGTTACAGTCATTCATTGATTATCAAGCAATAGGAAAGAAACATGAGCAGTCCATTAATATAGAGCATCACAAGATGAATTCCATATCAACTTTAGAAGAAAGATTTGTGCATATCTAAAACAATAGCCAGAGCATAACATGTATGAATTCTGAAACTATTACACACTAAGTTCAGATATGAAAGAAAACAGAATGGAAGGTAGCACTTAGAAAACATTCGCAGGGAAAGAAAGCACAGACTGTAACATAAACAATACATGAATCTTTCAAGATAAACTAGCATTCGGCTCTATGATTTATTCAAAAATGGTTCTCACAAAACATAATTCCAATCTTACGGGTTCCAACCCCTGATACATCAATAAAAGACAAATATATACGCAATAGTTTCTTCCAAGTAGGTCGAAAACCAACTAACTGCTAATCATAAGTTCTTGTAACTATTTCCCTAATAACTAGGAATATGATGATGATGATGATGATGATGGTTAATGTCCCCTGAGAAATTATTTCCATAATAATTACATGATTTTGTTTGAAATAACAGTTTTTCTTGATTTTATTAAATCCACAACTGCAAGGTACCACGAACAAATAGCTTCCTGAGAGTGCAACATCTGTCCTTATGAATGTAATCTGTATTTAGTTTTCCCAAATTTTTCCATAATTTTCCACTGCTCCAAATTTGGAATGTCGTACTCTGTCATTTCTCTTATCAACACCTCTAAATTCACATAGGATTCATAAGACATAGCTGGTAATCCTTTTTTTTACACTAAAAATCCGTCCAACAATTCAAGATCTTCTGTTAACTTTTCAACAACCAACAAAGCACTTTTATTTCTGAAATTGAAAGGACCAACTTTTAGAGGGAATTTTACATCAGAATTTTTTTTGAATGCTCCAAAGTGTTCCTCTTCTACATACAGCCTTTGTCTAATGAATTCTAATGCAAACACTCTTGGTGTCAAAAAGGCAAGTAACCTGTATGGTTCTCCAGTGAACCCATACACTCTTATAATGGTAAATTCTTTGTACAAAAACCAACCCCCTGTTCTTCCCTCTGACGAAGATTGCAACACGGCTCTCATGTCTTCCAATACTCTAGGCAAGACATCATCAAATTTCATTTTATATACCTCATCCATGATCGTATTCACAAATTCAAACATGTTGATCTGCTTTGGAAGGTTTGAAGAAAAAATTGTGGATAGAAACTGTAGCTCTGACACATTTGAACACAATAACATGTTCAACAAATAAGACTGGTATCTGAAAAATCTAAACTTGGGAAACTCGACTAACTGGGTATGGATTGCTTCAGCTAAAAACTCATTAAAATTGAAACAATGGACTAAATTGGATTCAGGATCGGTCGAGCCTATACTTGGCAAAAAACCCAAAATGACTTCACTCACATGCTTATCATCATCCAAACCTAAATCTTGACTAGCCACTAACATGACTAATTGAACTTCATCTCTGAAAATAATGACATTGTATGGAAAAAACAAACCCTCTAATGACTGACCTACTTTTAAAATGTTGGACAAGAACTGACATCTAATTTATGTTCCGCAAATTTTGTACAACTCAATCAGAATTTGTTCATTGAAAGACTCAGGGCTTACGGGGAAATTATCAGGCAGACTTAACACTTCATGAACAATTTTCATGTCAATTCTACAAAGATTTTCGAAGCCACACAATTCATAACAATCCTCTCAGAAGATAAATAATTGTTTGCACACCACTCAACGAATTCCGGGAAGGGAAAAGTTTGTTCGATAGAAAAGTAATATAGGAAATAATTACAGACATTTAGGACATCATTTCCCTGTAACGTATACTGCCATAAACGTTCCTTTGAAACAGAGATACTACATATCGACGAAATTGGGTCAAAAACAGTCCCATCGCTATCAACGACTGCTTCTTCTCTTTCATCTAAAACCCTACACAATACCCCCAAACTCTTATCTTTTTCCATAATAAACAATTAAAACAAGTCTTCAATGAGAATCTCAGATTTTAGGCTTACCTGATAGCTAACCAATGCAAAGGATTTTACTTTTTGGAAAACGATGGTGTACTGTCTCTGCTTCTTTTCACCTGCAACGTGCAAACAAAAAATAACTTTTTACCTTGGTCAACTCGCCTATATATGACGGATAACGGTTTCGGAGTTTCAAATAAGTTGTTTTTCCTTTACCACTTTTCCTAGCGAAACTCACTAAAGAATTCCACATGGAAAGTGGTTTGAATTCCACTACCACTCATCTATTTTAACTGCCTCACAAGTTCGGGCTCCAGATTAGATTGTGGTCATTAATCAAATTACCTCTTTCATCAGAACCGTTAGATCACACCCCTTCTATGCAATCCGCCAACCCTTTGTCATCGATTAACCTTGCATCTTTATATTGCGGATTAACTCATGGTCGTAGGTTTATTCCATGTTATCTCCGGACCGTCAATCTTGTTAACTCATTAACTCATTATGATTATCCGCCAAAGTATTTTCTATCGTACAACTTTTCCCAGTGGTTTATTTTACGACCATAGATGCATACGATCACAAATCTACACCCTCCAATGCTGCAGTAAAATAACCAAAGTGCACATTTTGATTTAACTCATGAATATTAACATTTTTCCAATGTTTAAATGAGTACCTTTTGGTCATATTTCACCAATTTTTTATTTATCCCTTATTATTTCTGGATACCTGCAACCTTTAGTGTGCCACCATATCCACTGGTTATTCCTTTGTCATTTGTGAACAGTTTTTGACATCAATGACAACTATATGCTCAACAGTTATTTCATCTTAAGCACAACCTATTATTTCACATTCAACCATAATGTACTTTGAATCAATAATCAATGGGGACATATATTTCTTTCAATATTTTTCCACTCCTTAGAACCATTCCTAGACTAGGAGGAAAAAAAGGATGTTTTTGAGTTAAACCAGCAGGAGATGAAAAGGAACATGGGCACTCCTCTTGAGATAAAAGCATGCCTATGTGCCTCCCATTATCTCACCCCTATAGGAACTAACAATCCATCTTGATAGCACGTTCTTCAAAGAAATTAGTTAAGAGTGGTTCAAACTATTTAATTATTCTAACCTTTGAGCTATGGACATCTTAATTTATTATTTTTAGTTTGAAAGTTAGTGTATTATGGGCCTATTGTAAAACTATTACGAATAATTAGACTAAAAAAAGTGGGTTGACAAAATGCATAATTTTTATATTAGTAAGAGTAGTGATGTATCGGTTCATTATGTTGTTACTGGAGATGCATATAGAGGGTGAAATGAAATTGGCATACCTATAGAGATAGCCAATAGATTAACAGTTGGGTAACATGTAAATGTCTACAATATGGAAAAAAGTAGAAAATCATAGATAAAGGATAATGTAGAACCTTTGTTGACAAGGGAGGTAATTAGTGTTTAAATGAATTTGTCAAAGCAATGAAGTTGAAATTAGTGAATTAATTAATCATGGGATTCATGATTATGATTTTTTTTCACCAAATGTCCTCCAAGTATCCACAAACATTCATTGCACACATTAAAATCATTCATACATATGGGTAATATGGTGAATATAAACCCTCTCATATGTGAACCAACTAGTGCATATTTTGATGGGGATTTCATTCATGTTTCTTATCCCTACTCATCAGAATCGCAATATGAGCTTTCCTAGATACTATGTGTGGATCAATAAATGTTTAGTTCTTGTTAGAATATAATCCGTAGGGATTATATATTGTAAATAAATAAATAAATCTGAATAGTAGGAAGCTGAAAAGGCTGGGAGGAAGGTGAAACACAACCGTCATATCAATTGTATAAATATATGCATTGGCGTTCGAATAATATTGAATCGGGAGTTATACCTATCAGTGGTATCAGAGCTTGGCTATTTTCCATAACTCCTGCCTGCTGCATTTTAGTCCTGGCATTCTTCTTGCCAGTCCATTGCCAGGCTGCCTGCTCCGTCAGTCTGCCATTTGCATGCGTTTCTCTTTGCCAGACTGTGCGCATTCATTTGTATGCATTATACTCTTATCATTTTCCGGACTGCTCTCTTATTTTCATAACTCAAAATCAATTCACATCCCGCTTCGTTGTTTAACGTTGAGCTACCATCGTTGCACAATCTGTGTGCTATGAAATATTCACGCACCCAATATGAATTTCCTTTGTAGTGAACTGTTGCAAACTCTGATTGCCTTTCATTGAGGATTGAGGTCCACTCTGATGGTGCGGCTTTCATGAAGTCATCCACTACTTGACCCATAGATCCAAAATCAATTTTTGATTCTGAAGTTACTTTTTTCATTATCCTGCGCGTCATCTCGATATAGTTCAGCTTCAATGCTTGCAATAACATCATCATAGCTAGATGGTTTATTTCTATTTTCATTAGCCCCTTCGTGACTTGAAGATTCACTGAGTCTGTCAAAGAGTGAAAGAGCCTCCTTGCAGTTGTCAAGCACTAAAAAAAAAATTGATCAGCCTTACCACCGCTAGAAGTGAATTTAGTAAAGTCGAAAGTTTGGAAATGCACAATCTGCAGTGAGTGATTGAAACTCTCCTCCTTTGGTGATACCTTGAATGCTATAAAGTATAGAACGATAGTATTACTACGTTGAAGACTCTATATATGTATAATCGCACTGCCTGAAGTGTTGGTGTGACTGCTAGACTGCGTTGATATTGGCTTGGAGATGCATTGATATTGACTTGAGATTGCGTTGATATTGGTGGAGATGCGTTGATTTGAGACTGTGGTAAACCCTAATTTTTTGTGGGCTCCCTTTGGTGTACTGAAACCCTAAACTCCAGAATACTGCGTGCGTTGAGTATATCTGCTGGTTGGAGACTGCATTGTGCTTTGCTGCGTATTAGAGAGAGTTGATATTCTTTCAGAAGGCGTTGTGAGGAGCTACGTCTTGAGTCTATCAATACCCGGAGTCATTTCATTTGGATATGAGACCTTTACTGCGACTGAAGACCGAGTTGAATACTGCTTCTAGAGTGTGAAACTCAGCTCGTATTTTGCAACGTGAAGACCAGCGTGGAGGTTTCGACCCTTCCCGCGGCCTCTCATTTGTCCAAACTCAAACTTCTCTCATTGAATACTGAAGACTGATATACTGCGTGCATATTGCGTTGAAGACTGAAGACTGATATATTGCGGAAGATTGATATATTATGTTGTGACCGATATGTCATATATTGTGTTGTGATTCATATATATCATATATTGAAGACTAATTACTGCGCTGGAGAAATAATGTATGCTGCTTGTGACTGATATTTGATGCGGCCTGTGATTGTATAGACTGCGTTGATGACTGCGTTGTGATATATGATACCATTGAAGACATTCACTATGCTGCGATTTCTGCGAGCTATGAGCGTGGAGGTAAAACGTTTTTGTTCATTGAAATACAAAAACCCTAATTTTTGCCCTAATCTTTTGCACTGAAGAGTGAAATAGTCTGCAAAATTTCTCATGCGAGTGGCCTCTCATGGTTCGAGTTTGTAAGAGTTGTGACTGGTATTTTCATATGGTTGATGTGTATTGAAGATGCCCATGTCTGCTTTATTAAAGCTTTGAGTTAGAATGTATGTGAGTGCTGGGTTTTCTCCTTTCGATTTGAAGTTGTGCTTTGAGCTTGAGTGATAGATACAGCAGAATACTGTTGGTGTTTGTTGTAAATTACTTCCATTTTCCTGAAGCTGCTCATATCCACCTGAATATTGTAATCGAGCTAGTGCTCTCCCTCAAGACTGCTTGTGAAGTGCATGGAGGCCGAATCTAAATATTGCTTCAAACATCCACTTGAATACTGAAGTTGTGATCACATTCTACGTGAAAGGAGATTGCTGAGACTGCCCATCATGTTGAATGCATAAAGTTTTGATTTTGAAATCTACGAAGAGCTAAGATAATTGTTGACTGTTGGTTGTAATATTTTCTCTGTCATTGTATCATTTTTAAAACTTGAAGTTGAGATATTAACATTGTAAATCACCTTGGCAGAGACTATAGACTTGCAAGGTTATTGTTTTACTATTATCTCATTCTCTTTCTCATATTAAGTTCATTATTGTAAATTACACTAACAATTGTAAAAGATGCAATCTATAGCATCTGTAGTTGGTGTCACTCTCTCTGGCAAAGAGAGAGGTAGAGGAAGAAGAAACTTCCGAGGCAGAGGGGGCAGAAGATCGGATTTGTAGTGCAAGCATTGTGGAAAGACTAGGCACACATCAGACCAATGTTGGGCTTCATGGGACTCCATCAAAGACAAGCATAACCAAAAGAAAGATGACAGTAAAAATCAAGATCCTAGTAAATCTTCTGATTCTGCTCATTGTATTGTTGCACATTGTAATCTTGGAATTAATGAAATGACTTCACTTTCATCTTACAAATATTGTTGGCTGCTTGATACTGGTGCAACATCACACATGACATTTAGAAAAGACTGTTTTGAAGAACTCAATGAAACAATAGATGGCATAGTTTACTTTGCAGATAAGTCAAGTCTTAAACCAAAGGGAATGGGCACCATTCGACTGAAGATGCCTGGATTCCCTGATTTCTTGTTGAAGAATGTTCTCTATCTTCCAGAGTTGCAGAGAAGCCTGTTGTCCTTGGTGGAGATTCGACAGCGAGCCCATTCCATCCACATGTTTGATGGAATCGTAGAAATAAGAAAGTCCTCTGACAACCAAGTCATCATGACTGGATACGAAGATGGGAAGCTGCTGAAGCTAAAGGGTTCATCTGTAAGAGTTCAGAACTATGCCTACCTCTCACAGCATGGAGAAGGTAATTTGTCATCTAGTTCATTGTGGCATGCAAGATTTGGTCATCTAAATTATAACATTCTTCGTTTGTTGAGAAAGAATGGTGTATTTGGTTTTCCCACCATTCCCAAAGAGAAGAACAAATGTGATGCATGTATATTAGGGAAACATAGTAAGCTGCCATTCCATGAATCTAATTTCAGAGCAAGTAGGAAATTAGAATTAGTACATTCTGATTTATGTGGCCCAATGCCAACTCCTTCAGCAAATGGGAATAAGTATTTTATGGCATTTGTTGATGACTACTCAAGAATGTGCTGGATTTATTGTTTAAAGACAAAATCAGAAGCATTTCAAACATTCAAAGACTTTCATGCATTGATAGAAAAACAAGCACAATCAAAAATTGGTACACTTTGTACTGATAATGGGAAAGAATACACTTCAAATGCTTTTGAAGATTATCTTCGCCAACATGGAATTGCACATCAGAGTACCGTTCCCTACAATCCTCAACAAAATGGTGTAGCAGAAAGAATGAATAGAACCATAATGATTATGGTTCGCTCAATGATGTTTTTCAAGAATGTAAAACTAATATTTTGGGGTGATGCAGTAAAATGTGCAGCCTATTTGAGAAATAGAAGTCCCTCAAATGCACTTGATAACAAGACTCCACATGAAATGTGGTTTGGCCATCTCCCTTCAATTAGGCATCTCAGAGTTTTTGGTTCCACCTGTTATGCCTTGATTCCAAAGGAGCAAAGAAGCAAGCTTGGTGCTCGAAGCAGAAAATGTATTTTCCTAGGGTACGAAGAATACTCCAAGGCATACCGTTTGTATGATGAGGTAAACAAGAAATTTGTTATTTCCAGAGATGTCATTTTTCTTGAGACTAATAAAAATGACCAGTCCATTGAGAGACAGCTTGATCATTTCGAAAGTTATCCTCATCCAAAGACATATTCTGAAAATGAATATGAAATTCCAAACCTTGAAGGGGGGATTCCTATTCTGGATCAACCTTTGGAATTTCCATATGAAGCACCAACTCCCCTGCATGAAGAAGTTCCTGCTACTTCACTTGAACAAGAGGTTCAACTGGATGATGTGATTGAGAGAATTGAAAGACTCTCAATCAATGATGAAGCACCACCAGCTGATCAACCAGGACCATCACGAAAGATTCCTAAATGGGCCACAAAGATACTTGAAAGTGTCCATCCAAATGAAGTTGGAAAGACAGGAACGAGAAGTTCGAAAAGACATGAAGATGGAGGAGTAGATAATTCAGGTGATGACATGGATGTATCATTTGATTGTGAATTTAATTTATCTACTAACTTTGAACCAACTTCCTTTGAAGAAGCTTCGACTCGAGTTGAGTGGAAAGAAGCTATGCAGAATGAGTATGATGAACTCATAAAGAATGGAACTTGAAAGCTGGTTGACCCTCCAGTTGGAACCAAACCAATTGGCTCCAAGTGGGTGTATAAGAACAAATATAGATTAGATGGTTCACTTGACAAGCACAAAGCGAGGCTTGTAGCAAAAGGCTATGCACAGAAAGAAGGAATTGACTATGAAGAAACATTTTCTCCTACAGCAAAATGGGCTACCATTCGAACCTTACTATCTTTAGCTGCTCAAAAAGTATGGAAAGTTCATCAAATGGATGTGAAGACTGCTTTCTTGAATGGAGACTTGAAAGAGAATGTCTCAGCCGGAAGGTTTTGTTGTGAAGGGACAAGAACAGAAGGTATGCAAGCTCATCAAGTCTTTGTATGGCTTAAAAACAAGTACCTCACGCATGATATGAAAAGCAAACCAAGCATCTTCTGAAATTGAATTTCAACACTTTAATGTTGATAATGCAACTCTGTTTGTCAATAAAGTTGGAAGATCTATTGTATATCTTGTAATGTATGTAGATGATTTGTTGCGTCCAATAAGAAAGAATTGAAGAAAGGCATTAAGATGACAGGTTTGGGAAATCTTCACTACTAATTGGGTACTGAAGTGACGTAGAATCCAAAGTATATATTCCCCTCGCACAATAAGTACATTGGAGAGTTATTGAACAGGTTTGGCATGATAGAGTGTAACCCTCTCTCTACTCCAATGGAATAAAACTTAAAGATCACATCCAAATAAGGGAATAAAAGTGAATATGCATTCAAGTACATACAACAGCTTGTAGGAAGCCTTGTCTACCTTACAACAACTAGAACAGATATTTCTTATGTTGTTGGCATACTTTCAAGGTTCATGCATAAACCTTGTGAAGGACACTGGTCAGCTGCAAAAAGAGTTCTAAGATACTTGAAGGGGACTCAAGACGTTGGACTCAAGTACTCTAAAGTGGATGACTTCAAACTTATTGGGTACTCAGACTCATATTTTGATGGCAATAAGGAAACAGGAGTATCAACTTCTGGATACACTATGAGTCTTGGATCAGCAGCTGTCTCATGGAGATCACGCAAACAGTTAGTTCTAGTAGATTCAACAACAGAAATAGAATATGTGGCTGCAGCTGAAGCAACGAAAGAAATAGTATGGCTCAGGAAGATACTTGAAGATTTGCAAGAAAAACAAAAGGACTCCACACCATTATTGATCGACAATACTTCTGCAATCAAGCTGGCTAAGAATCCTAGATTCCATGATCGAACCAAACACATCAACACAAAGTATCATTTGATTCGACATCATGTAGAGGCCAAGATAGTCCATCTTCGACATTGTTCCACAAATGATCAAATTGCAGACATCTTCACCAAAGCGCTTGGACGAGAAAAGTTTGAAAGATTCAGAAACATGCTTGGACTTACGAACACCCCTTCAGATTAAGAGGGGGATTGTTAGAATATAATCCGTAGGGATTATATATTGTAAATAAATAAATAAATCTGAATAGTAGGAAGTCGAAAAGGCTGGGCGGAAGGTGAAACACAACCGTCATATCAATTGTATAAATATATGCATTGGCATTGGAATAATATTGAATCGGGAGTTATACCTATCAATTCTTATTATGGAGAAGCATACATAACATTAAGTGTTGATACTATGCTTGCTACCCAACTTTTATTTGGGAAATATCTGCAAATAAAGCCACAATGAATTAGTTATCAATGTGGACTTCTAGACCTTGCCTAAGATAGCAATCCTTAAAGTGCATGATGGAGGGTCATTTTGGACAACTAGCTTGCTTCTTTAGATGGATTTAGATCCGGAATTGAATTGTCAGGAGAATGGGATTTTCATAAGCACTACTAAAATGATATTATTCAATGGCAATAAAATGATTGCAGACTTCTCTAACTAAAGTTTTCAATGCAATGGTTAAATGAAAAGGTCTAGAAGAAATTGTAAAGTGCTTGAACTCACTTAAACATTTTCTGATTAAATTATATGCTTGGTTTTTGTGCAGGCCTAGATGATTTGGTTCTTGATCAATATATTTTTCAAAGAAACAACTTTATGAAAGAGAGAGAAAATGATCTTACTAAAATTTATAGTCATATGAAGTATATGAGAGGATGAAGATATGAGACTTCATGCCATATTTTCCCAAGTATAAAAGATTCTACTTGAAGTGGAAGAAAATGTTACCAAGGTTATTTCTTCTTCAAGTATTCTTTATGGTTGACAATGGAAATGAAAGATTTACTAAGAAAGAGATTCAAAAAATTTGATTCTTAAAGCTTCAACTGCTTCAAGGGATAAATACTTCTCTTAGAGATTGGCATAATAATCTTTCTTCACATATTCCATTTAATGGTTCTCTTTACTTTGATCACCACAAGAAACATGATTTAGATTAAGTTTTTGGACTCATCTTAAATCATCCAATGCTTCTGGATTAAACCCCTATGAGACATTTGTTCATTTTGTCTCATCTAAAGAAGGTGATCCAAGAGGATATCCAAGATTGATCAAACTTAAAGTATTCAAATTGCGAACAGAAGCATGCAGCTTCATAGAGCTCAACAAGAGATTTCTGGTGACGCTCATTTTTCCTCAAACAGACTATGGATGTGAAATATATCACATTCGAAACTTTTAGAAAACAGATAAAGTTGGAAAAAATGGGTGCCACATGGAACCATTGTAAGGGCGGCATGTGGCCTATACAAATCTGACATGGAAAAATCACAAAACACCACGTAGCAGGATGCAGTCTAGTTGGTAGGTGATGTGGACCTATTATAGAATGACAAGTGGCAGGTTGATCGCACAGGTGGAATCCAAATGGGCCAATCAAATGGTTCCACGTAGTAGTCTAATTATTCATCCATGTAAATTGTTTACCAAAAATATGGTGGGAAGGGGAATCAAACACCCGACCTATCACCGACCTATCCTCTACCAAAGTATCAACACCTCCCGCCTAGTCATGATCCACGTGAGTTGGTTCTTAACCATATTGATTATAACTTGTATTTAAATTTCATGTCTTGTTGAGTTGGAAAAAGGGGTAGAGACGATGGCTTAGCCCTCATCCCCATGTTGTTATGCAATGGACCATGGAACTGGAGGCCAAACCATACAGTGAAAAATACTATTGACAAACCAAAAATCAGGACCATGGAACTGGAGGCCAAACCATATAGTGAAAAATACTATTGAAAAACCAAAAATCACAACAAGAGGATAGTTCCACGAGTTTGAACCCGTGACCTCCTCCCAACAATTCTAGCACTTCCACCAGCACACCAAAATTATGTTTGTTAAGTGATACATATTGTTTTAGTTTTAAGTTTGTTTGGGGTGGATTTAAATCCCCAAGAGGGGCGTGCCTCCATATGGACTCAACTCAATGAATGCACCATATAATATGGTTTTATAACCATAAATATTATTTAGTTTATATTTGATTTATATTTTTCATTTCCAAAAGTGTATTATATGGTGGATTTGCATATATTATATCCATTAATTTGTGAATCTTTATCCCATTTAGTTTGGGATCAAATCCCATGGAATATGGTGATGGGTTATGAGACTTGGCTATATAAATCAATGTAATTTGTTTTGTGAAGGAATGGAGGCGTTGAAGATTTTGAGAGAATGATGTCATTATTCCTTTGTAAAGGCTTTGTAAGATTTGCTTATTTTTGTAAAGAGTATTTTTAGCCACCCTTGGAGAGTTTGAGAGTGAGAGGATTTATGATTGAAAGCCTAAGTCTTCTTTTTGAAGCAACTTGAAGGGTGAAGGAATTTTGTACATGTTCAAATATTTTTGAAGATTAATAAGATCTGTCCTCATTGGAGACAGACCCGAAGACATAGTCCATTAGGGACAAACTTCGTTATCATACAGTGGCCACATTCATATGGTTTTCATTATTTGTTCATTTATATTTGTTTTCAGTTATTTTTTAGTCTTTTATAAACCTACTATTTCAAGCATTTTGTTGGATCGACTCAACTCAACCAAGTTCACCTGCACGGTCCGTCCAACAAAACCTAGGGTACCGGCCCAATAGAGAAAAGCTCCATCGGCAACACCTACTATGCAAGTTTTGTCTCACCTGAGATACCTTATGGGAGATACAAGAACTAGGCTGTTGTAGTGACGGAAGGGGATATTTCTGTACCAATGATCGACCAACAGTAAAATTACATTATTGTAGAAAACCTCATAAACATATAATTATGGAAACAAAATTATGCGAAAACTTACAATTTGATTCCATTTATCATTTAACTATTAATCTTGAATGCACAATAAATCACATTACTAGTTGCGACAGATCATAAAGCAACACACATACACACGTATAAGCATACACCATTTGACATGAGCATTTTAATGTGGAAACCCATATGGGAGAAAACCACAAAAGTGCTCTTCATCTGGATTGAGTCGTGTCTTATAACGCTTTTTGTCTATGCACACAACCTATAGACTTATTCATTAAAATCTTCAGTACATTAGATCTGTGCACACAACCTGCAAATTGAAAAAACTTCTTCTCCACGAATCTTACTCATTAATGTCCACTACAAGATACAAAAAATGGCATGTATTACATCAAAATTTGACTCATGCTATCATAAGAATATTAAATCCCCTATCTACTCAACCATTACATTTTTATGAGAAATTAATGTTCATTTTACATCCACTCCCAATACCCATTAGTGGACATTCTTCCTAACTAAGCCACTGCATGCATTAATGATTACCCAAAAATCACCCAAAATTCTAGAGTTGACACTTTTCAACTCCCACTTCGTCATGACTCAGTTCACACCTTTGTCGGACTTTACAAAAAAATTACAAAAAACTAGCCTAGTTCCAACAGGCCCCCAACATTCACATGTGGCTTGTCCTAAGCCACTTTAGACAAAGATTTCCATTGTGTTCAGCTTGGCCTGAAAATCATTGAATATTTTCATAACATCTCCCATCTGTCGTTGAACATCTTCTTTCACTTCAAAAACTTTCTCTAGATATTCAACACTAAGATTGCTTGCACTTTCCACCCCAATGTTTGCTACAACTTATTGCACTTGAATATGCACATGGTGGATGGTTGCCTTAACTTCTCCTGCTTCAACTTGAATCTCAACAACACTATTAGTTCTATGTTGTTATTGCATGTGGAGCTTCACAGCCTATTGATGTATCACTTTAAATTCAACATCCTCAGACATATTTTCCATTGCAGATAATGTCTTTAGTGTGTTCCTTATCCTGGCCAAATTAGACTTTGCGGCATGGATTCTAGCAGTTATCCCCTACAATTCAATGTCATCCATTAGGGTTTCCCAAGCATGATAAACCCATACGGGAGAAAACCACAAAATCACTCTTCATCTGGCCTTCGTCTTGTCGTAGAATGATTATTATCTATGCACATAGCCTGCAAACTTATTCATTAAAATCTTTAGTACATTATATCTGTGCACACAACCTGCAGATCAACAAAACTTCTTCTTCTTGAATCTTACTCATTAATATCCACTACATCACACAAAAAATGGCATGTATTACATCAAACTTTGACTCATGCTATCATAAGAATCTTTGATTCCCTATCTACTCAACCCATTACATTTGAATATAAAACTAACGTTCAGTTTACATCCACACCCACTACTCGTTAGTGGACATTCTTCCTAACTAACCCACCGCATGGATTAAAATTACAAAAAAATCCCCGAAATTCAGTATTTGACCCTTTTCAACTCCCACTTCGCCACGACCCAGTTCACACCTTGGTCATACTTTACAAAAAATTTACAGCAAACTATCCTAGGGCCAGCACATTTTTACAAGTTGACTAGTTTAAGAATTCACATGCAAATTCAAGTGTTAGTAGATCCCGTCATTTTCAGATCAGAGGGACTCTTCTATTAAAATAATGAATGAAAGAACCAATAACACGTTTTTTAATCTAATGAACTTTTTTATGTGATATGACCATCCACTATTATGGGATATTTTTGGCTTAGTTTGGGTATGGGAACATGAACACTTCATTAACATGTAATTCACCAAACTAGAGGGAGTCTAGGAGTAGCTTGGAGCATTCATTTCTAGGAGAAATAGTAGGGACACTTGTTACAATATAAATTGCAAACCCAACTTACAAGGTATTTATTGATTCTTTTCAAAAGAATATTGTCAAATAGTTATATTTATTTTTCAAACACTTAAACTCTGCTACATTAAATCATTAATATGGGATCATAGACTTGTAAAATGCAAGCACTATATGTGCAGGATTATGTCATTGGCAATTTCTATTTTAATGAAAGAATTGTATTATTAAATACTTTTAACTTTCTACAAATAAACATAAGTAATATGAAACAAAAACAAAAGGCCAACTATACCATCAAAGCAATACATAGATCTATCCAAGCAATTCAATTAACTTCTATTATTATTGTAATTGTTGAAATCACAAGTTATAGTCTCTCATTCAATTTGAGAAATTCGAATGTTCTTGTAACATTTCCCTAAGCAATTCATTCAATGGTAATCAAAGGATGAATATTTCTTATAATAAATTCACCAACTGAAATAATTTAATGATATCACATAGAACCAAAGTAATCCATAACACATCACACATGAAATGAAAGGAAAAAAATAGATAGTAAATGAAAGAAACTAAGTAGGGTCCCTTCGTATCTTGGAATATGATGCAGAGAACAACTAAAGTATTAAGAGTATCAAAACACCATAATTAGTATCAACAACCATTGTATTAAATCATAGATATTTGTTGGCCCTAGAGAAAGATAGGCAGAATTTAGTTAGAATTATACCCAAGTAGATGAAGAGTTTGGTCACAAGGAGAAGAAGCTACAACAGAAGAAGATGAAGATGGAGAAGATGCTGCGACAGAAGCAGTCATGGAAGGAATAAGAAGGTGCAAGAAGCAACTATAGAGGAATATGCAACAGAGGAAGACATAAGAAGATAAGCAAGAAAGAGCTAAGACATAAGAAGTAGCCGTAGAGGAAGCTGTGATAGGAGAAGATTTTACGAACAAAAGAGAATTTGCAACATAAGAGAAGTTGCGACAGAAGAGAATCCACGATAGAAGGAAAGGATGCGACAAGATCTACTATGACGGAAGAAATTACAATAGAGAAGGCATGGAGTGGTGCAACGGATGAAAAGAATAGCACAAGAGATCGTGTGTATGAATTCGGCTAGAGTCACACGTGATTTAAGGAATAAAATTATCTTTGTATTTTGGGCCGATAGTGCCTACTAAAAAGTGTAACTAGAATAGGAATGACAACCAGTTGGCTAACAGAATGATGTCAGTTGAATGTCACATGTAAAGATTTTATAAAAGGAAGAACCTAAGATGTATGTGGGTTACTTACCTACTTCCTCAATACTTACATACTTAGTCACTTTCTAGTCATTCGGTAGGTTTCTTATGCCTTAGTTGGTCTGTGTCAGTAAGAATAGTTAGTCGATCCAGGATTTGTGTGGATCAACAATAGAGTCAAAGGGAAGAGTAGTTAATCCAGGATGTGTGTGGATCGACGATAGAGTAAAGTAGAAGAAGATCGAACGAAAGAAGACTAGAGAGCACGTGAGGAGATAAAAGTCTTTGTAAATAAGAGAAGAATATCTAGAACAAAGTCTACATTTGAGTGCACAGACAAAAGGTGCCATATATTTCTTATGCCAAACAAAGAGCGGCTTTGTGGTTTTCCCTGGATGGGTTTTCATGTTAAATACTGTGTCAATGTGTAGATGATGAATGTGTCTATGTCGCATGAGTGTATATGATGAATGTGCTTAAGTCGTAGGAATGTATATTGTGAATAATTGTATATGTATTTGATTATGAATTAGCTCTCTTGTGCATGAGTCACACTATTGATAAATAACTTGTGTGTTAAAGCTTATATTGTTGTTATAATCTTTGTTGACAGATAAGTTAAGTATTTCCTTATCTATGCATAGTAAGAATAAGTAATACATGCACCAACTTCATTCGAGTGAGTTGGTAAGGTTCCAAGGGAGGATAAATCCCCACCCAACTGCAGAAACCTGGTTCTGGTAGTTTCCCATAAGAGATATCTTAGGTGAGATTGCATCTGTGTCGCAAGTGCTGCCGACTGATCCTTTCTCTGTCAGTCCGATATATTGGGATTTGTTGTGCACAAAAGAAGGTCTAAACTTGGGTCAAAGGGAGAAGCGCGAACAAGATCATGTTCAACAAGTCACAATAGCAATGTGCATAAATTCCTATGTATCCCTCCATTTATATTAAACCTTGTATTTATAATAGTTACAAGTTGGAAATATAGTGCTAATTAGATAGCACCCAATATTGTATTTCACGATTCATCAAGTATGATATACGATGATGATGATGATGATGTTTAACGTCCACTGAGACCGGATTGGTCTATCGAACCTAAAGAAACAGATTATTGGCAGTGATCAGCTCACCGCTGAGTGCTTTACAAGTCTAGCTCTATAATTCTAACAGAAATTTCCTACAAAACTTGGATCTGTCTATGAAATTTATTCTAGCTGTCCGTATTATGCATTCTTGCTAGCTTCATTTTGCTAGCTTCTTGTCTTTATAGGAGAAAATGTCTTTGTGTAGTCTTTGGAGATGATGGAGCAGTTTTGTTCTTTTTGCCAAATTTGATCCAACCTGTTGAACTATCTTTGCCATCACTAAGGAGAGCTTCTTCTGAGTCGGCCTGAGGATCTGCATTGTGCAGATTCCCTTGCGGGAGCTTTTTGGCTGAATCTGCTGGGGTACTATGCACTGCAGGGGACTCTTCATTATGAGACTGAAGAGATTTCTTGTCCTGCATCGGATCTGGATTTTCTAAAGGAACTTCGCTTTTGCTCACAGTATGAGATTTCTTGTCCTGCATTGGATCTTGATTTTCTAAAGGAACTTCGCTTTTGCTCATAGTATAGTGATCCGGATTTGCTCCACTCCACCACGTGGATCTGCGGTGGTTTTTCCTGGGATTGGAATTCTGTGATTCTTTGGGACAATCTTTAGCTAGATGTCATGTTTCAAAGCAACTTTGGCATCTGAATAAAACGCTTTCGTAATCTAACTTTTGGATCCATACATAGCTCTTACTTGTCAGATGAATTTCCGCTGGGAATCCTATGCTAAAGTCCATTTCCACGCAGATGCAAGCATAGGTAGTCTTGAAGTAGGCCTGTGTGTCTTCACTGCTGAAGTAGAAGGTACCAAGTGCATTTCCAATGGCTTCAAGCGAGGTAGAGTTCCAAAGATGCAAGGGCAGGTTGGGGATCCTGACCCAAACTGGGGCTGAAGAAATTTGTTTTGAAGTTGGGTCAAAGGAAGGGTTCCAGGGCTTCATGAACAACCCCGATTTTCCCCAAAACCAAGGGCCAAATGCTTGAATGGTCATTCTGTCCTCTGCCATTACAAAATCTACCGTAAAAAAACCTCGAGCAGAAGGATAAATCGAAATTTTATTAGAGACAATAGGTTCCCATACCTCTAAGACCCACTGGTGTAGATCGGTTAATCGAGGCCATAGGCCGTTGAATCTACAGATCAGGGCGGTTTCTTCGATTTGTGTTGCTTCCTCTAAAGACCGATCCACCACAGGAATAGAAGGTGCTGGCCTTTCTTGAACAACCAGAACCGAAGCTTTCTTGCTGTCAATGGCAGACCCGGGGGATTTTCGAGCTGTCCCAAGGACTGCAGCTGCAAACAAGACCGGTGCCATTGGAGGGTTAAGACCCTAAGCCTTAGAGTAGATGGCTGCCGGGGTTCAAGAAGGCGGTTCTTGAAGAAACACCGTAGAATCGGAGCTATTCTTTGCTTTGGTTTGCTGTACTATTTTTGTTTCTCTATTCCGTTTCATTCAAGCAAGGAGCGGATTCCATTTCCTTCAAGCAAGCAGCGGAGCGTCAATGGTGATGGGAGCTGGCCTATTCACTGTATTCAAACACCCGACGTGAGGATCCGAACATCACGTATTCGAATCCCGCAGCCCCAAACCTGATCTGAATATTTCCCTCTTGATGCGTCTATGGATAAAAACAAGCAGCAGCATTGTGATGAGATAGGATGGTTACTGCTAAAACGGTTCCTGCTCAAGATGGGATAAATATCCTCTACACTATAGCTCATGCTTGATTACCTCCATAAGGAATTCAATAGGATTTACATCTTGCACTATTAATTTCATGAAATTTAGGCATGAAATCACTATCCTTCACAATTTGGAAGGCTTGCTCTGCTATATGGTTGTTCGGTTTGACTTTGAAAGTAACCACTTTATAATGATCACCAATTTAGAATTATGGAATTGGAATATAAATCAAACCATGTCTTAAAGGTTGTGGATGACCTCTAAGTAGCAGATTCAATTATGGAAGAGAGTTGTTATATAAACTAATGATGGATAATAGGAACTTGAAATTTTTTAACTATCGATTAGTAAATTGACTCTTAATAGAATTTAGCTTATCAAAATTAGGAATTAAGGAATGAAAGATAAATCAATACCTTAAGTGCTCTTTTCATTGTTCATCCTATATGAATCATAAGGAAGTTGTCAAAAAGGGTAATCCCGAGGCCAAAAGGGAAGAAACAGAGTTGTAATTGGCTTGATTGGAAGTGCAAGCATCAAAATTCAGTCCCAACATTACCCTCACGCAAAAGATATCACATGTTCTCATGCAATGATATCGTTAAGAAACTCTTATATGCATTGCTCAAAATTTATCCAAAAATTTACAATTGGAACAAAAATGTGCCGACTTATAATGTTGCACATAATACATTCTACCGCAATGATTACAATATATATTATCCTCTATGTTTGTAACTTTGAGACTAGAAAAGTAACAATAACAATAGAATGTGTAGAAACTACCTTGTTTGCATCAACCCGAGGTGCTGGAGACGATATATCTTTAAAATTTTAATGTTGAATATCTATTACTTGTCTTAATGGAGGCTATATTTAGTATGATTTTTCTTGGGTGGAATTTTGAAGGCTAGAAATTAAGCATGATTGTTAGGATTATTAATTAATCCTCCCTTGAACACCATAGTCTATTTGTATTTTACTATCTTAAGATGTCGTTTCCACTTCAATAGTGCCATGGGGAACTCATATGGGGCCACCTAACACTCAATGCGCTTGTCTGCATGAGTTTAAGATCTTCAAGGACCAATCCCTATGATTTAGGAACCCACACTAAGTGCCACCAGCAGTCTCCAACAATTGACCCTAGTCGGTGTTTAGTGATGTTTAGTTATGCTTTGATTCCCATCAGTTAGATCACTCTTAGGTATCCTAGTGCCACTTTGCATGATCTGAGGAAAGTAGGGTCCCTTTTCTCACCTAACTCAGTCAGTTAACTGGTTGTGAACTGATTCAGTGATACGGAGTTGCATCAGTGAGCTCTAGTGGTGATTTTCCCACATCGATTTAGCTCCAGAGTCAGTCCAGGTTGGTAGATTCGAATCCTATATTAGGCATTCAAATTCTAATATGTGTAACACCATTGTATTGCATACATAATATTGATTAATGGATGTAATGTTATTCTTCCAATTTTGTCTCCATGTGTGTGCAATTTTTCCATGAGTAATTGATTAGTCTCTACTAAATTCTTCTTTCTCTTCTATAACCTTCTTTTCCCATTGAATTCATGCAGGCCTGAATATCCTACACTTAATTAAATTTAACATGGTATCAGAGCAAGTATCTAAGCCAGCTTCATACCTCTAAAACTTTCAATAATGCACCAGAATCAATTGGGTTCCAAATAAATCCTGGTATTCTTTCCTTTCTCCCTCTGAATTATGTCTAGAGAAGTCTATGCAGGTGTGTCGATGCACCCAAAGAAAGTGCACATCTCAAAGTGGAGAGTGCTTGAATTGGTTTGATTGCAAATTAAAGAGTTTTTGCAGTGTTTTTGCAGGTTAATTGAATATTTTTAGAAGAATTAGTTGTTTCTTAAAGCCATAAGATGGAGATTTCAACAAATTTCACACCCATAATCCTCACACCATTCAATTATCTTGATTGGGGAGATGATATGCAGATTGTCTTGTGCAACAAAGGTCAATACAGGGTCACCATGGCTAGAGAAGTCGAACCCCAACAACATCTTGAAAAATCGAAGTATTTGAACAAGCTAGATGAAGCATTTGGCTTCATATGCATCCACATCTCAAGGGAGATACTCTTCCATCTTGATGGACTGAGAAATCCAAAATAAGTATGGGATAAGCTCAAATCCTTGTTTGGAAAGCAGGATGAGCTAAGGGGCCATATTCTGGAGAATGAGCTGATAGCAATACAACCCAACAACTTCAAAACTATACAACAGATTTTCTCAAAATTCAAATATATTGTCATGCAATGCAAGCAGTGCAGAATTGAGAAGAAGGACGATTAATTGTTGCTCTCCATTATGAGCAAAGCAAGATGCAGTCTAGTTGCTAGGTCATGTGGACCTATTATAGAATGACAAGTGGCAGGTTGATCACACAGGTGGAATCCAAATGGGCCAATCAAATGCTTCCACGTAGTAGTCTAATTATACATCCATGTAAATTGTTTACCAAAAATATGGTGGGCAGGGGAATCGAACACCCGACCTATCCTCTGCCAAAGTATCAAAACCTCCCGCCTAGTCGTGATCCACGTGAGTTGGTTCTTAACCACATTGATTACAACTTGTATTTAAAGTTCAAGGTTTGTTGAGTTGGAAAAAGGGGCAGAAACAATGGCTTAGACCTCGTCCCCATGTTTTTATGCAATGGACCATCGAACTGGAGGCCAAACCATACAATGAAAAATACTATTGACAAACCAGGATCACGTGAGTTGGTTCTTAACCATATTGATTACAACTTGTATTTAAATTTCATGGTTTGTTGAGTTGGAAAAAGGGGCAGAAACGATGGCTTAGACCTCGTCCCCATGTTGTTATGCAATGGACCATGGAACTGGAGGCCAAACCATACAGTGAAAAATACTATTGACAAACCAAAAATCACAACAAGAGGAGAGTTCCATGAGTTTGAATCTGTGATCTCCTCCCAACAATTCTAGCACTTCCACCAGCACACCAAACATTATGTTTGTTAAGGGATACATATTGTTTTAGTTTTAAGTTTTTTTGGGGCGGATCTAAATCCCCAAAAGGGGCACGCCTCCATATGGACTCAACTCAATCAATGCACCATATAATATGGTTTTATAACCGTATATATTATTTAGTTTAGATTTGATTTATATTTTTCATTTCCAAAAGTGTATTATATGGTGGATTTGCATATATTATATCCATTAATTTGTGAATCTTTATCCCATTTAGTTTGGGATCAAATCCCATGGAATATGGTGATGGGTTATGAGACTTGGCTATATAAATAAATGTAATTAGTTTTGTGAAGGAATGGAGGCGTTGAATCTTTTGAGGAGAGAATGATGTCATTATTCTTTTGTAAAGGCTTTGTAAGATTTGCTTATTTTTGTAAAGAGTATTTTTAGCCACCCTTGGAGAGTGTGAGAGTGAGAGGATTTATGATTGAAATCCTAAGTCTTCCTTTTGAAGCAACTTGAAGGGTGAAGGCATTTTGTACATGTTCAAATATTTTTGAAGATTAATAAGATCGGTCCTCATTGGAGACGGACCCGAAGACGTAGTCCATTAGGGACAAACTTCGTTATCATGCGGTGTCCACATTCTTATGGTTTTCATTATTTGTTCATTTATATTTCTTTTCAGTTATTTTTTAGTCTTTTATAAACCTACTATTTCAAGCATTTTGTTGGATCAACTCAACTCAACCCAAGTTCACCTTCACGATCCGTCCAGCAAAACCTAGGGTACCGACCCAACAGAGAAAAGCTCCTTCGAAAACACCTGCTATGCAAGTGTCGTCTCACCCGAGATACCTTATGGGAGCTACAAGAACTAGGCTATTGCAGTGATGAAAGGGGATATTTCCGTACCAATGATTGACCAACAGTAAAATGACATTATTATAGAAAACCTCATAAACATATAATTATGGAAACAACATTATGCGACAACTTACAATTTGATTACATTTATCATTTAACTATTAATCTTGAATGCACAATAAATCACATTATTAGTTGCAACAAATCATAAAGCAACACACATACACACGTATAAGCATACACCATTTGACACGAGCATTTTAATGTGGAAACCCATATGGGAGAAAACCACAAAAGTGCTCTTCATCTAGCTTAAGTCATGTCTTATAACACTTTTTGTCTACGCACAGAGCCTATAGACTTATTCATTAAAATCTTTAGTACATTAGATCTGTGCACACAACCTGCAAATTGAAAAAAATTCTTCTCCACGAATCTTACTTATTAATGTCCACTACAACATACAAAAAAGGGCATGTATTACATCAAACTTTGACTCATGCTATCATAAGAATATTAAATCCCCTATCTACTCAACCATTACATTTTTGTGGGAAATTAACGCTCGTTTTACATCCACTCCCAGTACCCATTAGTGGGCATTCTTCCTAAGTAACCCACTACATGCATTAATGATTACCCAAAATTATGGAGTTGACTCTTTTCAACTCCCACTTTTTCATGACCTGGTTCACACCTTTGTTGGACTATACAAAAAAATTACAAAAAACTATCCTAGGGCCAATAGGCCCCCAACATTCACATCTGGCTCGTCCCGAACCACTTTAGACGGAGATTTCCATTGTGTTCAGCATGGCCTGAAAATCATTGAATATTTTCATCACATCTCCCATCTGTCGTTGAACATCTTCTTTCACTTTATAAACTTGACGGGCATATTCAACACTAAGATTGTCTGCACTTTCCACCCCAGTGTTTGCTACATCTTATTGCACTTGAATATGCACATGGTGAATGGTTGCCTTAACTTCTTCTACTTCAACTTGAAGCTCAGCAACACTATTAGTTGTATGTTGTTATTGCATGTGGCGCTTCACGGCCTATTGATGTATCACGTTAAATTCAACATCCTTAGACATATTTTCCATTGGAGGTAATGTCTTCAATGTGTTCCTTATGCTGGCCAAATCAGACTTTGCGGCATGTATTCTATCAGTTATCCCCTGCAATTCAATGTCATCCATTAGGGTTTCCCAAGCATGAGAAACCCATACAGGAGAAAACCACGAAATCACTCTTCATCTGGATTTTGTCTTGTCATAGAATGATTATTATCTGTGCACATAGCTTGCAGACTTATTCATTAAAACCTTCAGTACATTATATATGTGCACACAACCTGCAGATCAACAAAACTTCTTCTCCTTGAATCTTACTCATTAATATCCACTACATCATACAAAAAATGGCATGTATTACATCCAAATTCGACTCGTGCTATCATAATAATCTTTGATCCCCTATCTACTCAACCCATTACATTTGAATATAAAACTAACGGTTGGTTTACATCCACACCCACTACTCGTTAGTGGACATTCTTCCTATCTAACCCATCACATGGATTAAAATTACAAAAAATTCCCCGAAATTCAATATTTGACCCTTTTCAACTCCCACTTCACCACGACCCAGTTCACACCTTGGTCATACTTTACAAAAATTTTACAGCAAACTATCCTAGGGCCAACACATTTTTACAAGTTGACTAGTTTAAGAATTCACATGCAAATTCAAGTGTTAGTAGATCCCGTCATTTTCAGATCAAAGGTACTCTTCTATTAAAATAGGGAATGAAAGAACCAATAACACTTTTTTTAATCTAATGACCTTTTTACATGATATGACCATCCACTATTATGGGATATTTTTGGTTTAGCTTGGGTATGGGAACATAAACACTTCATTAACATGTTATTCACCAAACTAGAGGGAATCTATGAGTAGCTTGGAGCATTCATTTCTAGGAGAAATACACTACAACAAAACCATGTGATTAGCTTCTCCGTTAGCTTCCTTTTTAGCATCTACTATCACATTTAGTGTATTTTTCATCATTTTTTGGACAAAGTGGATGCTTTTCCACGGGATGGCGCTTTTAATGGCGTTATTTGCATCCCTTTTTAAAATTTGGTGCTATTTTTGGACGCTAATTAGCATCCCAATTAGAATCCCAATTAGCGTCCTTATTAGCGTCCCAATTAGCGTCCCAATCAGAATCCCAATTAGCATCCCCATTAGCGTCCCTTTTTAAAATTTGGCGCTATTTTGGACGCTAATTAGCATCCCAATTCACATCCCAATTAGCGTCCCAATTAGCATCCCCATTAGAATCCCAGTTAGCGTTCCTATTAGCATCCCAATTAGCGTCCCTTTTTAAAATTTGGAGCTATTCTGTATGCTAATTAGCATCCCAATTAAGGTCCCAATTAGCATCCCAATTATCATCCTAATTATCATCCCTTTTTAAAAGTTGGCTCTATTTTGGATGATAATTAGCATCCCAATTAACATCCCAATTAGCATCCCAATTAACATCCTAATTAGCTTCCCAATTATCATCCCAATTAGAATCCCAATCAGCATCCCAATTAACTTCCCAATTAGCGTCTGCAAAAGCATCCCATAAAACGCCAAGAATAGCCTCCAAAAAAACGTCCTAAAGAGAATAGCACCATATAGTAATCCAGGGTTAGCGACATGAATTGCGCCATGAATTTCAGCAGGAAAACCAAGTATAGAGACAATAATTGCACCTAGAAAACATCCAGCATAGTGCCAGGTATAGATCCAGGTATAGTGCCTGGAATAATGCCAAAAATTTCGAAGTGAACCACGCTAGGAATTGCACTAGGTTTAGAGCTAGGAATTGTGTTCGGAAAACATCCGACATAACATCAGATATATCAATGTCTATGTCAATGATCATGATTCATGTGATAGTACTTTTGAATCTTGATTTAAAATTGGTGGCACCTAAATGATCGTAATCATGGAACTTTTGGATCTTGATTAATCCTAATGAGGGGTAAACTACCTTAATGTCACCTAAATTTCTCTAATGGCATTTGAGTGTCCCCAACAACATTTGATAGAACCTAATGGCATATTATTGGCCCTAAAAACATGACGATGATGCATTATGATAATTATGATGGATCGTATGGATATTATTTGATAAGTATAAGACTATATCATCCATTATTGTGAGGTAGTATGGCTCCTTGCTCATTATTATCGCAATTATATTGATGATGACTACGATGATGACAATGATGTTGATTTATTGTATGATGATGATGACGATGTGGATGTGGATGTGAACAATGATTATGCATGTGGTATCACTTTTGGATCCTAATTGATTCTAATGGAACCTAAATGTCTATAATGACATCTAAACAACTCTACTATCATCGAAATAACTGTAACGACATATCAATGACCTTAACAATTACAAGACATGAATCCTAATGTCAATGAGTGATTAAGAACACTAATGGCATATGCATGACCATAATGATAAATGATGACAATGATTTTGTTGATGATGTACTTAATGTTGATGATGATGATGATAATGAGGACAATGATCAAGATGATGACAACGTCAATGTCCACGATGATGATACATGTCATAATACTTCTAGATACTACAAAACTTGAGCTGTTGGATTTAATAACAAGTCATAGAGGCTGTGAGGTTTTGACCATAAAAATATTGTTAACCATTGGGTTTTACATTTATTGATATGGCCATTGGGTTTAGTATTCCCCCCACCCCCCCTACACCCCCCTTGCAGAAAGGTATTACAATACCATGTATCATGGTGCTACCAAAATGTCACCCTACAAGGATTTTTACTTTGAAGAAGTGGGTCAAATTGTTTTACATCTTTGGCCTTAAAATCAGACATATCTCAAGGAAAAAAACAATTAGTTTCTCAAGTTTTATGGCCCCTGTCAAATATTTAAGCATTACACTACACTACTGACCAATGTTTGATTCCCATGGGATTCATTTTAAATATTAAAAGAGTGATTGAAAACATAGAGGTAAATGCCCAACTTAGGATACTAAAATATGGGCATTCACATGGACACACACATCACACACACACACACACACACATTGCATATATAAGCCTGTCTCTATGGACTCTTCGAGAGTGACTTTTACTTGGCACTTTAAGTTAATCACAAAGGAATTTAGAGATATGAGTTGAACTTATAACACTAAGACACAATGACTTGTATAACTATATTACAAACCTAGGGTCACCTCCATATCCTATTATGCACATATCTCTTTCTTAGGTAAAAATTCAGGGCCCATGTGGTGGTCAAATGCTCTATCCATGAGTTATAATTAATAGTTATATACTAATTGAGGATTTGAGGACGGTTTTATAAACCCCCCACAATATATGTTTCAAGACAGTTTTAGAACCCCCCCCAAAAAAAAAACTCAAGGAAATTTTACTTTTAGAGGCGGTGTTTTAAATACCATTGCCAAAAGTTCAATTCTCATGAGTCTTGGTGGGGGGCGATTAGAAGCACTACCCCTAAATATATTTTTCAAGTATGTTCTCAATATCCATCCTCTTGAAGAGTACCGGAATTTACCACTAATTACCCTATAATTGACCCCTAATTAACCTCATAATTGACCCCTAATTATTACCCCTAGTTAACCACTAATTTCACCTAAATGACCCCTACTTGATCACCAATTACCCATAAATAATCCATGCTTACCACTAATTAACCCTTGATACCCTCTAAATGGTCCCTACTTTTTTAGAAGGAAAACCAAGTGGAAAAACCCAAGGGATGCTTCTAAACACTCATATAAGGCATATTCCCTAGTAAACCCATCGATGTAGCCTAGTGTGCCTCACACATAAGGATTTGAAAAGGGAACATGATGCCATGAACCTAACTAAATTCCCGACATCATGGGAAACCTTGGTTTAGTTAATCCCTTGGGATAAATGGACCCTATTTACCCATAATTGACCAATAATTACCCCTAGTTAACTCATAATTGACCCCTAATTGCCACTAATTATCCACTAACTGCCCCCTAATTGACCTCGTATTAAATCCTAATTACCACTAATTATCCCCTGACTACCCCATAATTGACCCCATATTAACCCCTAATTACCACAACTCATTACCTAATAATTACCCCTAAATGACTCTTAATTACCTGTAATTGACCACAATTTACCCTTCAATGATCACTAATCAACCATTAATTACCTTTAATTTACCCATAATCACCCATAAATGACCCTTAACTTTGTGCAGGGCTAAAGTCCATCACATAGGCCGTACAAAGGGAATCTTTTGGATTTTGAGTGGGATATGATGGCCATTTTGGGATGTATAACACCATGAATAATTTTTTACTACTAGGCCATGGTTTGAGATTAACCTCTAGGGCTTAAGTTCATCACAAGACTTCAAGACGTTAGCCCTGTTCAACCAGAGTTACACATGGATGTGTTTATAAACCTCTCCTTTGCAGATTCCAGGATTAGGGAAGTTGCTACATTAACTTTAGTTAAGGAGCTGCAAGAAGTCTAGAAGGTTTAGGAGAAGGCTCTACTAAAAAATATCATAAAAAATATTAACAAAGAGGTATACTAAAGAAATCGATAATAACTAACTTGAAAATCAATAATAATTAGTTTCACTTACATTTTTAGTGCACCTTGACCATTCCTATATAAGAGAGCCTTAAAAATCCTCAAAGCCACACATCCAAAGAACTTTAGAAAACCAAGTTGTCAATTAACTAATGATGTAATTAAATAATATACCATTGTCAAAGTGTACATCATAATGACGCCAACACCAAAAGTTAATAGAATGGAGGGTGGACCCAAGAATCAGGATAGTGTCATCAAACCCCATGACTCAAAGGATCAACTCCCTAGCATTTCTCCAAGAACATGGAAATTTCGTAAGTACAAAGTACATGCAACGTTCAAAATTGAACCTTTCCTAGCCCTTCCAAAGGGTTCTATCCCTTCCCATAATGTAAAGTTAAAATTGCCCTCCAAAAAAAATTTAAAAACTAAATTTTACCCTTCCAATTAAGAAGGGCGTAATTTATATCAACATTTCAAAAGAAGGGTGACATTTGAAACTACCCATCCATATAAATTTGTCAAGATGATGAAATTCCTATACTATAAAGTTCAACTCATCATTCAAAATATTGGAAATATGATCAATTATAATCACTCACTCACTCATGTCATGCACTCACTGCTAAGTTGTGCAAGATAGATAGTAATAATTGATGACTACGAGGCACTAGCCATCAAGATGCGACTCTCACTCTCGATTCACTTGGAGCTGCAATCTAAATTGTGACAATTTTTCAACAACTACGACTATAGCAAAAAAGAACATCTCCTAGTCTACTACTAGGCCCAAAATGAGCTCAAAACTTTGTGCCTATTACTTATGTGAACCTCGCTACCAATGTCCACTCTTTTTTTGTCAAAATTAAATTCAAAAGGCCAGTTTGATAAGTCCTCCTCTACAAGACTTCATTTCTTGCATGAATATCATGGACTCGCGACAACTATAAACAACACGTGATGTCATGCAAATACAAAAAAATGCATGTAGCTAGGATCACAAACTGTGCAAAGGTTGATTTATGCATTGCTATAGAGAGGTGTCATTGGGCACACGATATGGAGAAACAATAGTTATTAATAAAATTAAAAAAGCAATTGTTGGCTCAAGAATAGTCTTCAATTTGATGGGTGGCATGATCATGATGTAATCTCCCTCCGTCCATCCAAACATTTGCGGTTTCTCACAACATTTGTCCTCGACGCCACCAAAATACATATAAAAATTGCTTGTCTTTACATCCTCTTCTCTTTAAATCCTCATCTCATAATCATAACTAAGGATTATTATGCATGCGTATCCTCACCTTATAATATGAATTGGGTCAAGGCACAAAGAGGACCATAAAATATTAAATGTGTCAAGACGCAATGATTAAGAGACAACTATAAGTAAGTCTTATATTAAATTTACCATATAAGTCTGTAATTAACACTATCAACGAAGATTTGACATGTTGGATTGTTGTGATCTTCTTATCACTCCTTACCAATGTGATTGCAAGGCATTCTTTGAAGGTGAAGTCCATAATTTTAGGTCTTCTTCCTCATTATCATGCCTTTTGGTAAGACAATAAATAGGTTAGTGGAATGCATCAACATGGAAAACATTTTCAACATAGAGGTTATACACATTACTTGTTTTCATTAAATAACTTAAATTCCTACTCATGACTATCAATTCACTGAATTGTGGACTAGTACAAATCACAACAAATTTTAGCCCCGATCCCTTAATTACTCACACCTAGAACTTTCTCAAATCTAGCCATCAATAAACTTACTTTGGTATTTTGGTTCAATTTAAAAGGTGGATTGGATTCAATTGACTTAGGCTTGATTCCATTGCCCCTCCATCCCATATATGTATGTTTTCATGACAATTGTTGACCAAAAAAAGTTGATGCCCCGACCTTGGTTATGCTAGTTTTGCTAACTTGCTTGGTATGTAGGAAATTTTTTTTAATGTTTTCTGAGTTGTGTATTATTTTTCCTTAGGTGCCCAATCCTTATAATTCTTACATCTCTCAAGCTTGGATTGCATGTGGATTCCCCAATATGGTTATGGCATAGTCTAAGTAGTTTTTTTTTATAATGAAGTGTGCTCAAACTGGAAAAAATACAATAGAATAGTTTTTACGTTACTGTTAATGGTACACATATGACAACTTAATGTGTTCAATAAGGGAAGTGCTCGATTATTTAAAATTGTAAAAATTTAAAAAAAGAGTATTTATGTTTTTTTGGTGAAAGAGTTTAGTTAATTTATAATTGTGAAAATTATTTATATTGCCCTTCATATCTAAAATTCATTGACCCGCCCTTCAAATTTCAAATTTGATCACTAACCCGCCCTTATTCAAATTTGATCATTGAGTGGTATGTGTGTGGAGTGATCCATTTTCCATAGAGCGGGATGATATTTGACATTTCTTTGTGTGCATGCCTCAGCTCACACCTCATTTACCAACTTCCCAACTAGCCAGCAAGAGCGATACAACCCTTCAGCACCATGAGTAGAACCAGAATGTACCCGACCTCAGTTATGGGGGGGGGGGGGAACCAACACTAGCACCCACGACCTCCCTCGGCTTCGGACACAGCTTTAGACTGTACATGTCAATTTTTATATCTACCCAACTAAAGCACAAGCAAATGAGAAGAAGGGGCCGAGGGATTCTTTACAAGTACATAAATGGTTTTCTAGTGCAAGAATCTTTGTTTTCTAAAACATAGAGTTGTCTAGAGTTCGAATCCCTTGGGTGTTCAAGATCATACGAAATATCTACACCTAAACATCCAAACCCCTCACACAATGTCTTCTGTGGTGGCCTTTACGGCACCGCGAACACCTTTGTAAACAACAACACACCCTTTCGACCCTATATGTTCGTCAAACCCCCAGAAAATGCACTGCAGTGATTGCAACAAGACCAAGACCTTGCTTTACATTTCAATGCATGTTATTCAGTTTTAAGTTTATTGAAGATTTCGTTTGATCAATTGTTGCCTTTGTATTGTATTCTTTGGGAATGCTTTTCATTTTGCACCTCTGTGAATTCTTGACTGAATTAAATTTTTCAGTGATTTGATTCTAGGAATTTGTGCACAAGATTACATGGCAGAGGGTGTTATTAGAAGCTATTTAACCATGATAGTTTGTGCCTTTTTTTATATACTTTCGGGATGGTCTAGTTGCAGCGCTATTGGATATACTTTGTAGGCTACTGATTGAAGATGCTCTACAAAGGAAATGACCAAATCTAACCCGAGACATACTTGTCAATGACCCAGCTGAAGGGGATGCAAAATAAGTGTCGGCTGCTAAAGAGCCCCCACATGCAAGGTCCTGAAAGGCTATTTATTCCCCTCAAAAGCTCAATGGGCAATCATGGTAGTTTAACCCAAATCAATTGTGTTGTAAATGATTCCAAGCTAAGATTGAAACACACAGACCACTTTTGTAGGGTTAAAACCGTTGGTCCCAAATTCCATTGCCTTCGTTTGATTTACCTTGATTTGAAATGATGTGATCCAATAATCCCAAGGGTTGTGTTCGTTTGTTTGCTCGTGCTGGGAGTTTTGATTATGGGTATTTTGGTGGTTCCCGTTTCTTTGAACGGGTTTTATCATCATGCGTGAACAGCTCGTTTAGGAGCTAGACAATGTGACAATGTGCACAAGCCACTGTAATCATTTCTCCTTTATTTTAATCAAAGATATCAAACAATGCCTTTCTTTTTAGCTGCTAGTTATTCCTTCGATCGTTGCTTTCATATTTGACTATTTTTTGGAAGATTCATTTGGAGGTCCAACTGCATAGGAAGAAACTAGACTTGTTTCTCTTGGATAATGCCAAGTTTTCGCTTTTGTGGTTCAATTGTAATAATATATTTGTTCTCTCTGCAAAAGGTAATTCCTGCTGATTCAAGCCGCCCCACAATAGCTTTAGGAAGCTTTCCATAAGTCTTCACTTTTGTGGTTCAATTGTAATAATATATTTGTTCTCTCTGCAAAAGGTAATTCCTGCTAATTCAAGCCACCCCATAATAGCTTTAGAAATCTTTGCATATACTCTAAAATATGCACAACAGACCATAAGTACACAAGCATCCGGATTTCTCAAATATGGCAATACAGTGAAGATACTTATAAACTATAACTGCCCTTTGCCATAATTTCCAGATGAATAGTAAAGGAGTTCATCAATCCATGTCATGGATTTATGCTTGCAATATGACATAGATATAAAATTAAGCATCTGCAAAACAATGTCTAGGACAAATGGAACAATTTTATCAGCACATGCATTCTAGCATAATGTTGTGATTGCATACTTGTAAGCTTCCAATATCTAATCCATTTGAAGCCGGCTATTTATAAAGAGAAGCCATAGTTCATATGAACATTTAGTGTGCTGTACCACATGATGAAACATATCATCCGTTCCTATCACCTTCTCCTTTTTGTAAAATATATGAAGGTACGCCACCCACACAACTATAGAGTTTAGATTAGTCTCAATTGCTTGTGATAAAACATACAAATTTATTTTCCTGCCATCTGATTTATCAATATTGTTGTCAATGTTCATTGAATCGATCGCTAACTCTAGCCAGCATTCTACCTCACCAAGTCCTCGAAAAATGTGTTTCTGTGTATCATTTGGTTTTCTAATTTCACTAGAAGTATATAAACAATTAGGAATTCGGCTATTATTTCCAAGCATCCACTTCCTAATAGCTGCACTGTGTAAACACGACATGTTTGAAGGTAGAAGTCTTTGAATCGAAAATGGAATAGAGAAGGACTAGCAGAAACCCAATTTCCAGAAACGTCAAGTGCTGTGAGCTATTAGGTTTCCCACCATAGGACTATCTGCTTTTAAAACATGTGGCCCAATTCAATACACTGGAACTTTCAGTCCATAGCTGCTAGTGCTATGATGCAACAAGCTTCGTGACACTGTAAATTGCTCAACAATAGTTATACAAGGAAAATTTGAAGACCCAATTGCCCCACTACATACTTGCAATTCTTTATTTCCATGAATTTTTAACTCATGGTGTCCAAAAGAACCATCAATATCATCGTTACTGTACTTATTTAGTTGTTCAGAAACTTGAGAAGGAGTTAGGCTATAGTCTTTAGCATGCTGCCATGGACAATCCTCATTATTACATTTCCCACGATGCTCAAAATTACAAAGTGGCCGGAAGGGATTAATAAACATGACTGCGCGTAATTAATTTGTGAGGCACTCCATTTGCAGTAATGAGATCAGAGTAAATCCTGTGTGACTTAAACATATCTAAAGGACTCTCATAAAGGATAAACTTTGTGACATGTTCTGGTGAAATATGCAAAATGGGTTGTGCATTTTTCCCAGAAGCATTTTCTAACATATGATGTGCAGTTGAGAGAACATCCTTTTGATAGTGGGATACAACCTTTAGTTCTGATGAGGAGTTCCAAAAATCACCCTTGAGCGATTGACTAGTAGCTTCTTCAAAACAATTTGTGATCATTGCCTTGATCTTTGTCTGAGAGGAGTTTTTTTCAAGGGTCTTTTGAGCAACACCTTCGCTTAAGGTAACACTGTGTACACACTGTTGTGTGTAATATTGATCTTCCATATTACCCATACAACAAGATATAGATCCACCTAGAATAGTTAAATCTGCAATAACTACAAAATCAAACATCTCAAGCTGTTCACATTTTGTGTTTCCACCAAAGTGACCTGATGTTGCATGTTCTTCATCAGAATTTTTCCATATAGTATTTTATTTTTTGATGGCACAAACTTCATCCACACTACTCCCAAAATGAGATTTCTCCTCATTCATTTCTTGAAGCTTCTCCTTATTATACATCATGCTGGATGAAGGCATCGTAAATCTATCAACATTGATATTTTGACACTCTATACTGCTAGCAAGGGAGTTGTCACTATGGCAAGTACTAGCACTATCTTCCTGCATATCATTGTCAACTGTGTTACCCAAGTGTCGAGCAGTTAATGTCTCCACAGCCTCTCCAGGAATTGCACAAGGCCTTTCAGGTGATTGAGAAGGATGAAAAGCAGATGGTTGTTGTTTTCCTGTTAATTGAATCACATATTCCTCATGATCATCATTCTGACTATGAAATGACTCTGTACTTGTTTCTGCACTAGACTTGTAGTGATCTCTTCTTTGGTTTTTTCTGTTGGAGATAAAGAATCTGAAACCATATGCTCCTTTGAAGCAAATGCACCATCAGCACCATGCTCAGAATGTGGAAATTGTTTAATGAGTTCTCTCCTCCAAGGCAAATGGTTAGGTAGGTAGCAAGATATTCATGGTATCATTATAAGAACAATAAACGAGAGCTGGCGTTTTCTCATCTAACAAAATTCACAAGATTCACCCGATAGCACACTATCGTCCTATAAACACAAACAATGGGTTTATTGGACTTGCAAAGGATGGAGTCCCAATGACAGAAACAAAATTCACCCAATAGCACACTATCGTCCTATAAATACAAACAATGAAGTATAATGAGATGAATGTGATTTTATTTCATTTAATTTATTGACTTTTCCTAAATTTGTGATAAGTCAACCCAAGATAATTGAGAATCTAGGTTAGGTTAGGGTTCATTTAAGTTTTATATTTGACTCTAAATTGCCCAACTATCTTTAAATATAGGTTCAAGGAGTTGAGAAAATGACCTAAATGAGCTAGCAAGGGGTATGCTCAAAGTTTTGAAGATTATTATTCTAATTTAGAATTTATCATGCTTGTAATTGTTTGTTATAGGGTTTGACAAAAAAAATTGTTGACAACAAGGGATTCTTTAAAGTGATAGAAAAGTTAGGAGGTTGATATCCTAAGATTGGTTTATTTTTTCTATGTAGATTATTTTTCATATTTATATTAATGGATTTGATATCCACTCATATTGGTACTAAAAAGTGATTGCATATGCATGGATAGATCTAGCACTTCATAATCCAATCCTAAGCTCATTTCTCTTTTTCATCGTTTATGATATACTTGGCTAAGTTTGTATAGTCTTGTAAACATTGTGGAGTCTTGTAAACATTGTGGAAGTTTGGAGTCATTTTTGTTCCAAGTATTCATAGTGGCTTGAAAAATAAATGTCATCCCAAAGTGACTTATGATCCACAACCATAAATGTGCATCACAAGTAACTTTCTAAAGTTTTTTCAAAGATGTAAAAGCTAGTGACTTAGTATCTCCACCCCCACTTATACAAAAAAGGAAATAAGTGATAGCGGTGACTTTCTCTTAAAACATAAAGTAGACATGGAAATACTTCAGTGGAGCAACTTGAAGCAAACGTAGTAAGAGTAGGGAAGAAGGTTGGATAGTTTTCCTAAGCAAATTCAAAATTAGCTTCAAATTGAGTTTGGATAATAATTCAAGCAACTAATAAAATCTAATGGTGTTGATCACTTTACTCTCGATAACCCTAGAAAAAGGAATGGCTATTACATAAGTTTACAAAATCTCCAAACTCATCAGATTATGGATGACAAGTTCCATGCAGATTAAGACAACCCATTTACCAATGAAAACAAGCAAGGGAAATTGTAACCAAGTTTGATAAAATCTCCATTAAACTCATACAAGGGGCTTTGGCTAAAGCATGGGAACTTCCCACCATCTAGCCTTCTTTCGTATAATAGAGCTAATACAAAGTTGCATATCTTAGAATATTCGTGCATCTTGGGTGACCCATAGATATTGAAAGTAAGAATGCAGAGTGTGAAGGATGGCTTCCATGTATGTTCAAAATAGGATAAATATGATTATGCACATATGTAGTCCATTAGATATGATGCCATATAGAAGGGGGCACCACAGTGCGTGGGTGATTTAGCCTCGTAGATACATCATACAAGGTTATTTGATATGGGGTTTTCCCAGCAATTAAACACTATCCCATTCTTCTGCACTTCATTAATGATCAGAATCGAACTTAATCATATGTGCTTGGTGTCTGGTCTCCCATACAAGTGATTTATTAGCACCGCCAGGTCTCTGAATTCTACTTGAATATTTTGGACCAAGTACACCTTAATCGAGGTAGTCTGGAATGGTTCAACCCTTAATGATGTCATGTAAATTATGCACCTTTTATATTATTGTAACCATTTGGGGATCATTGACATTGTGCGAGGTGGTAACTTATAGATTGTCTGAAGAGTCGTGGAAATAAATCGCGTAACTTTTTTCCTGCTCTATGACTTAAAGGTTCGGTTGTCTACATTAGCATTCTCAATCAGATATTTTATTATGTCTCTGCATGGAAACAACTCCTCCTTGGATACTACTTTGTGCAACTGGTAGATCTTGACATTTTAGTCTCTGTGGTTTTATCCTTGGTTTATCTGTCTACTAGTGCTAGTCTGTGGCGATACAAAGTCATTGTATATGTTGTAGAGAGAATAAGAAGTTGGTTTATAGGCGGTTCATAGCAATAACACCATGTCCTTGAACAAGTAATATGGATCTAATCTTCACATTTATTCAATCATTCAAACACTTTAAACTTACCTATTAGAACATCCTTAAGTTCAATTGTTAGGATATTTAGACACTTAGGAGTTAGTTAAGATCAACTTGTGTAATATATTCATTAGGTAAAAGTGTGTTTCTTTAGTATGCATTAGTATGCATTTGTAAATATTCTAATCTGACGGTCACGATATGTTCTAGACATATAGTGATTCGACGGTTCAACTTCTCTTAGATCATACCTACCATTGATCCATGGCTTAACACCCGATTGGTCTATGATCTCTATTTAAAGAGCATAGAGGGTCCATGGCTAGTTGATCGATTATGAGAAGCTCATGTAACTTTATTTCTTTTGCATAATAAATCGCTCCAAGTAGCTATTTGGCTGGGGTCGTGGACTGTTTCCCTCTCGAGGGTTTTAACCACGTGACAAACATCGGTGTGTTGATCTGTGATCTATTTGTGTGAAGTGGTTGCTAAAGGTGTTTGGTCTTTTGGGAGTACCATGTATACCAGAACATGGTATCAGAGCTTTTATGAAGAGCCACTTTCGGTTTTGATCAAGATCTGGAACCAATGTTGCCGAAACTTTGAAAGGGTTTCTAGTCCTAGATTTTATATGCATTTGTGGCCTATGGGAGCTATTCCATTACATCCGGAGTGCTGGTTCTATTTGGAAACAGTCTTAATTTCACCGAAAATCGTTTCCGTTTGCTCTAGAAACACCCATTTTGGCAAATCTGAAGGTATAATGTTACAGTGACGGATTTGTTTTTTTTAAATCTCTCATATTTTATCAGTTTGTTATTAGGTCTTTTCTATTTTAGTCTCGGATTGTTTCCTTCCCTGACTGCGTATGATCTTTGCCGTGCACCTTGCGCGATCGCGGTGAATCAGAAACAGTAAGGGAAAGTTTTTTTCTTCTTCTTGTCTTCTCGACTACGTATGCTCTTTGTCGTTCACCTTGTGTGATCGCGACAAATCAGAAATAGCGAAAAAACTTGAAAACGTA
Organism: Pseudotsuga menziesii; assembly: GCA_001517045.1. Taxonomy (NCBI): domain Eukaryota; kingdom Viridiplantae; phylum Streptophyta; class Pinopsida; order Pinales; family Pinaceae; genus Pseudotsuga; species Pseudotsuga menziesii. The sequence continues at coordinate 423,657 of LPNX010717812.1, forward strand.
GACTTTTCGGGTAAGCTAACCAAGATCTAACCCCATTGTGTGGAAAAAGTTTTTTTTTGTTTTTGTTTTTCATTTTTTTTTGTGATTTGCAAGAAAAGAAAGCAAGCACAGAGAATGAGAGAGAAGAGTTCCCAAAAAAAATCCTCCTCTTTCCATTATTTTACGTACCTTTTAAACTTAGCTCACTTGGTCCAAAGTTGTTTTATTACTTAATAGGTCTTGAGTTCAAGTCTTATTAAGCTACTTTTTAGTGCATGCAAATTCTATTTTCAAGTTATTTTATTGTAAAAGTTATTGTAAAAGTGCATCTCACATAAATAAAATAAAATAAAAGTGAGTCACTTAAGTCTTTTAATTTATTGCTGCACTATTTAAAAGTCACATTATTATAAAAGTGAACATCACTTATTCTACAAAAGTGATTCACTTCAAAGCAACTTTATTGTAAAAGTGATTGTCAAGAGTTGATCTTGGGAAGAGGGGGCTTCTTTTTTTAGTTGGTCAAGTTAATATCTGCCACATCACTATTGGGGGCATCTTCAACATTTTATTTAATCAAGCATAACTTCATCATCCAGAATTAGTTTTAAGTGCCGTTTTTTTTAAAACTGCATATTTTTTTGAGCTCTTTGCATCAAGATAGTTATTTTATGTTCTTTCAGCCATTATTTTATAGTATGGCTGCCCCTTGTGATATTATACTTACAAGTTCTAACTATTTCTCATGGAAATCTCGTATGGAGGAAGTTCTGCGAAGTAGGGCACTTTTCAAGATAACCTCAGGGAAAGAAACAGAACCCACTGATGATTATAAGAAAATTAAATGGGCAAATAGATGTGATGAAGCTCGTGGATTGATTGGGATGTCAATCTCTACTGATTTGCGATTCCACATATCTGGAATTGATGAACCTAATCTTGCTTGGAAAAAGTTGGAATCTTTGTTTGGTAAACACAATGAAATTCGGGGTCATCAACTTGAGAATGAGTTGCTTTCCTTGAATCCAAATGATTTTTTCTGCATTTAAGACTATTTATCTAAGTATAAAACTCTTAGACTCTTATGTGCAGCATGCAAGATTAAGAAAGAAGACAAACAATGTATTTATCATATTCTTTCCAAACTTGGACCTACATATTCTATTTTTGTATCTACATTCTACTCCATGAAAGAATCCTTGACTGCAGCTAGCTATCAAGAGCCTAGTCTTGAATCCTTTTGTGATTCCTTAATTAGAGAGCAAGATAAGCTCATTCATCTTGGAATAATTAACAATGCAGATACATCTGGGAAATCCTTATTGTCCCAATAGAAACAAAAGTCCAAGCCTCCCAAGAAACATAATTTTCGCAATAATAAGCTAAACAACAAGGGTCCCAAACCCTCTCAGTCGGCTCCTTCTTTAAAAAATGACAAAGGATCCAAGCAAAAATGAAAGAAGACTGAGTGTCATTGCAATTTTTGTGGGAAAGATAATCATGATGAATCTAAGTGTTTCAAGAAGATGGCAGCCTTGGAAGTAGCAATGAAGAAGCACCACATCAGCATAGATTCGTCTTCAGAATTTAACTCTCATGGAAATGCACTTTGTGCTTCTGATTACTCTTATACTGTATCTTCTTCTTCTACTTCAAATGAATGGCTTATTGATTCTGGAGCATCTTATCATATGGCTAAGGATCAAGCCATATTTTCTACTATGCATGAATGTAACACCAAACAAATATTTGTTGGTGATGATAGATCTATAAGTGTTGTAGGATCTGGAATAGTTCCACTAGAAAATGGTCATTTTAGTGATGTACTATGTGTTCCAAAATTTTCCTGCAATTTGTTATCAATCTATCAAATTACTCATTCAGGTGAAGGTAAAACTGTGACTTTTACACCTCACCAAGTTGTAATCAAGGATTTTAAAAATCCTCAAAATGTCCTTGCTACTGGAACTGTTGATGATATTACCAGGTTGTACAAATTTAACAACTTTGGGTCATCACCTTTTCCTTCAGTTTTTGTTGCTCATAGTGATAACTTGAGCAAACTTTGGCATGAGCGATTTGGTCACTTAAATTATTGCTCATTGCAACAACTATGTAAAGACAATATGGTGAATGGTCATCCAATGGTATCTTACAAGGATGGTGTTTGTTCCAGTTGTGTACTCGAAAAACATCATACTTGTTCTTTATGTTGATGATGTTATTCTTACTGGTAGTGACCCTAAACTTATAACCCATGTGAAATCCAGTCTTAAGCAAAATTTTGATTTGTCAGACTTAGAACATTTGCATTATTTTCTTGGTCTCCAAGTCTTGCAAACCAAAGAAGGAATCTTTCTTTCCCAGTCTAAGTATGCTTGTGACCTTCTTCGTCACTTCCAGATGGAAGATTATAAACCAGCCCCTTCTCCCTTCCAGTCTGGACTCAAAATTTCTACCACTTGTACTTCCCCTGAAGTAGATGCCAACTTGTATCGTCAGCTTGTTGGTAGTCTTTTATACTTGACTCATTCTCCCTCTGACCTTTCCTTTGTTGTTGGTCGTGTTGCCCGTTATATGCAAACTCCTCATGAAAGTCACTGGAAAGCAGCAAAAAGAATACTTCGATATATTTGAGGTACAATTCATTTTGGGATTCATTACAATATAGGGGGGAAACCTTTGTTGGTTGGTTTCACTGATTCAGATTGGGCTGGTGATCCTGATGATCAAAATTCTACTGTGGGTTATGTTTTCAGTCTGGGATCTGGACTTGTCACTTGGGCTTGTAAGAAACAACAAGCTCTTGCTCTTTCTTTAGCAGAAGCGGAATATCGAGCCGCAGTTAATGCCAGTGAGGAAGCTTTATGGCTTCAACAGATCCTTTCAGAGTTTCGATTCGAGCAGCAACAGCCTACTCCACTTTGGTATGACAATCAAAGTGCCATCAAGCTTGCTAAAGATCCAGTTCTACATCAGCACAGCAAACACATTGAGCTACACATGCACTTCATCAGAAATCTTATTCATGATAGTGTTATTGAATTTCTCTATTGCCCTATAGATGATTAAGTTGTAGACATCTTCACCAAGTCTCTTACAAAAGCAAATTTTTCTAAACTTTGGTCTATGGTAGGATTTCATGATTGTGTCCTTAAGGGGGGATAGGGTCTAATGCCTCCTTCCTTCTCCTAATAGTGTCACTTTTGTAAATCCTTCAATCCTATCCCAAGTTGTTCTTAAGGGGGGATGTTAGGATATCTAGACACTTAAGAGTTAGTTAAGATCAACTTGTGTAATATATCCGTTAGGTAAAAGTGTGTTTCTTTAGTATGCATTTGTAAATATTCTAATCCGACAGTCACGATATGTTCTAGACATAGAGTGATCCGACGGTTCAACTTCTCTTAGATCATACCTACCATTGATTCGTGGCTTAACACCCGATTGGTCTATGATCTCGATTTAAAGAGCATAGAAGGTCCTTGGCTAGTTGATTGTTTAAGAGAAGTTCATGTAACTTTATTTCTTTTGCATAATAAATTCTACTAGTAACTATTTGGCTGAGGTCGTAGATTGTTTCCCTCTCGACGGTTTTGACCACGTGACAAACATCGGTGTGTTGATCTATGATCTATTTGTGTGAAGTGGTTGCTAAAGGTGTTCGGTATTTTGGGAGTACCCTATGTACCCAAACATGGTATCAGAGCAGAGGTCTCAGGTTCAAATCCCCCGAGCTACGTCGGAGGCAGGGTGTTGGAGTATCGGGTACCTCTACATGGTATAGCCACCGCACCTCTGGGAATATAAAAAAAGTGGTTTAACCACCAGTCTTGGTGATAGGGCCTTGTGATGGGTTTCAAATGTTCACCAACATCTGCAGGTTTTGGTGTAATGGCAAACCTTACATCAATACTAAAAATTGATCTCACAACCCTTTTTAGAAGGAAGGTGCAGACAAGTTGGTCTATATCGTGACACCTATATCAACTGTCGCAACTGGTCCATGTGAAAATGGTAAATGCTCGTTCCCATTAGTAAATTTCTGAAACCAACATTGCTCTTGCTGCTTTAATCCCACTACTGTAAGCATTTATCACAAACATCCTTTTTCTACTAGAAGTCTGGAATTCAAGATTATCGTCCAGTTACTATTGGCCTGGGAAAAAAGGAAAAAATGATAAATGTGGAGCCCAGTTGTTTATGGTATAATATAGTAAATGTTTAGTCCCACAGTTGATGGATATGGATAATGCAGTGCTCCTATTGCATTGATTTGTCTTACAAATGTTGTCTATGTGATATTTGTTAATACATCCTATTTTCAACAATAAACTTTTGTTATTCCTTGTTAAGAAAAACTAAGTTAGAGGTACTGTCTGTTTCATAATTTCAAATTCAGTTATTTTGTGATTGGTTTTCACTTTTCAGTCTGGAGTAGAAAAGCATGAGGGTCTCTCTTGTCTTTGCATGAGAAAAAGAAATCCTTAAATTATAAAGTGAGTTCTGATTTTTTTAAATTCTGATTATTTCAGATGTTTATAATCTGCACACAATGTAATTATAGATAACACAGACAAAGACAAAAGGATGGTTCTTGCAAGTGGTTTGAACATAAATTTTATGCAACTGTAACTTACATGTTTTTTGTTATCAATTTATTCATCTACCTGTAACCCCTTGTATCCACAAAGTACTCTTGCATTTGACTTTTCAAGGTATGATGAGCATATATGTGTGTGAGAAAGTCCTTATAGAGGCTTCTTAACTCGATGGAAACCTAAATACTCCAAAAAATAGCATGTTTCTTGCTAATTTTGCACAGACATATAGCACATTCTAAAAGATGAAATCAAAATCCAACAAATATCCCTTTAATTGTTCCACTCAGCATGAATTCAGAAACGTTGATGCATATAAAGCAGAGTATAAAATATCTTAAAAGATTTATGATGCTTGTTTGCTTATGTTCCAACTTCCAAGTCGAACAACTTAGCAAATTGTCATCTTTACAATCTGCACCAAGTGGATATCACAAGTCTATGTTAACATAATAGTATGTCCAATTCCTTTTTATCTAGTCTAAAGATCACCTCTTTGCATTCAGTACACTTTGCAAGCATTTAATTTAAGGGTCGATATGTTCATACCATGGAAGTATTTTTTATCAACAATTGTAATTGTCACATGTGGTTAAGATGGTTTGAGCTTATGACCATTATTTCACTCTCTTTGGAATGTTTCAATTTGTAATAGTAGTATTCTAGGTGTATAAGAAAATTTGGTATTCATAGAGTATCAATGTAAATTGGGATGTCCACTTATTTTGGGAGTTACTGTCTGATATTATGCATTTCTTTTTTCAGGAATCAATTGGCACCACAGGATGGAAAATAGGAATATAAATGAAATCATAATTGTTGAAAGAGATCGAGGTCAATGTTCAAATGCAACAGTTCAGATAAAGGTTAAAACACTGGATTCACGGACTTACACTTTAAGATTCGATGAGTGTGTAAGTATTTTTATTTCCTAGTCATCAATGCTTTTAATTTTATTTGGAGTTAAAAATGGATGAGGTCACAATAATTCTGAAGTTATTAAGCTCCAAATGTTCATATAGTTACAACTTTTATGATAGCATTCAAAAAAGAAAAGCACAAAGTGGAGGGAACATTAGAATATTATATTTTTGTACTTATTTATTTATGTATCTTACTTCAAGGTGTTCGCCACATGATATCATTACATTTTCTCTATTACTGAAAAGACATTATCTTTTTATTTTTTAAATATTGTTCTTTCAAATCTGAATTGGCTTGTATAATGCGTTTTTATAATTTCTTTAGTCATCATCAATTGACTTTCAAGGTTTAATACCTCTAAAATTATGTTGCACCTATGATCTATCTATCCTAAATCCCAATGTAAAATTTTGATCCTTCTCATGGAGAGATTCAAGTTTGCTATCAGATGTTCAACATGTGGGTTAGGGTTATTATAAAAATAACAGATTTTTGTCCCCTAGGTAGGATTTCATTGTAAAACTAGTTTGCAATAGAAGAAGAGAACCAAATGTTATTCTCTTTCAATTTCTTCTGTTTGGACCATAGTCACTAGACTCAGAATCATCAATAAATTGACATGGCAAAAGAATCAAAGTTTTGAATTGGATCAGGAAAAAATCAGCAAATATAAAATAAGTATATACAAATATTTTGAATTAAACACACTTTTCATTGATATTTGAAATAGCCATGTCCAGATATTACAAGATTTCAATAGATCTTCAAATTTTCACAATGAATAGGTATAATCTATAATATGATGATAATATTGATTCTCATCCGTAAGGTGAGTCTAGAATCTAGATAAAAATTTGTCTGAGTTAACCCTACCCAAGTAGTCTCTTTGTGGATGATTTGGTCACTGTCCCTTCACACCAGCAAGTAGAAAACACCTCCATCAAGCAAAAGAATGAGAAAAAATAGTGAAAATTGGGTTTAAAACCTTTTCCTGGATGCAGAATTCCATAAATTGCTAGTCAAGGGTTAAGTCATGAGTTTGACTTATGATGACTAAGTCAACTTGGTCAACCCAAGTCAAACTTAGAAAGTTTTGAATTGGAGCTTTTGACTGCACAGTCCAATTTAAATCAGAAAATCACAATTTGACTCACCATTCCTATGACTTTAGTCTGGACTCTTTGAAGCTACATTGTAGGGGAGCCCTGGCCTCTCACACTTTTTTCTCAAAGCATGCTTCGAGAGGGAGTGTTCAAGAAGTGCCCTTAGGAGTATGCTCTCAGCGTCTTTGAGGTGCTTATGGGCTGCTCCCTGAATGATAACATAACATTCTTAATGTATAAGGGTAGAAAGAGAAAATACTTAAATTTTTATATTATTATTAATTGTTTCAGGATGTTTGAGATGGGTTCCAACCTCATCATACCTCATTTGAAGAAAATAGCATCCCATCCAAAAATTTAAATTCAACAAAAATAGCAGTTTTTAGCACTCCAGCAAACAGAACTGCACTGAACCAAAGAGAAGTCCACTAAACCATCAAAAGACACTAAATGCCACTATTCCCTTTTGCCACATGTCATCTTACTTAAGGAGCACTGACCTCCACAAATATAGGAACTGAGGAATCTCTAGATTTTCCTCTTAAGGACTTGCCGCTAACATCATGCACTCAAAACGATGGTCAAGCAAGAGCCAAAGTTATATGGTTTCTTGTAGAACAACTAAAATATTGTAATTGGGATCTTGGAAAGGATAATAGTATGTTTTCCCTGCCATCTCATGTTTTGGATCTAATTTTACATGAATACAATACAACTTGTGAAATTGTTGTTGACAATGGTCTTAATAGTATTTTGTTGGATATCTTGTCTAGTTTTTACCTAGATCCATAAAAAAGTGACAGCTTTCCAAATTTTAAGTATGTGATCCCCATGCTACTAGTTGTTGATAATTTTCTATAGTTGAAGCAAAAATTCGATTCTAATATTATGATATTTAAACAGTCCAAGAAAAAAAATGGTGATATTGAGAATACTGAGAATTTGGTGTCTAATCATCTAAATCGTACAACACACATGTTGGTTGTTCCTGAAGGGTACATAACTACTGAAGAGTAGAAAAAAAATATTAACATAGTCTGCAACTTCATTCAGATGAATCTTACCTCAACTATTGTACAAGCTCTTCTCCAACTATGTGCAAGGCTAAAAAGGGTGCATGCCATAGCATTGTGTTTCCTTGAAAGAGGTGGATTGGTTTCTTTGCTCATCTTTCCTACTAGTTGCTTATTTTCAGGGTTTAACAGTGTTGCATCAACTATTGTTTGTCATATTCTTGAGGATCCTCATATGCTTCAGGAAGCTATGGAGTCAGAAATTTGACAAGATATTGTAGTTGCTTTAAATCAAGATATAAGTGGAAGGTTGAGTCCTCATACTTTTATCTCAAACTTAGCTCTTGTTATCTCAAACTTACCTTGGTTGAGCTGAAGGTGATTTTTTGTTTGATCCATTTCATGTGATGCCTACTAAAAACGTTTTTGGGGAAAATCGATGATAGGGAAGTACTACCTCTATCTATAATCTTATAGGAAGGACTGATGATTGTGGAACGACATTTCAACATCCAATTCTCATTAGACCATCTACCCCATTTAGATCAGTTTTTCATTGAGCAATATGTAATTTTTAAAATTTCTGGTTGTTAAACATCTGCTAGTGTTATCCCTAAAGTTGAACCTAGACTACGGGATTCAAGCTTAAGGAAATATTTGTTCAAAAATGTATAAATCAAATGAAATCAAAATGAAAACACAAGTTGGTATGAACCCAAGGGCTAATGGAACTTCACAGCACTATAAAGAACCAGGCTAGTATAAAATCAAAGCTGTTTGTACAAATCACACAATTCTAGAATGAACTCAAAAGCTGTAAAAAGAATCATACAGTTTACAATAAGCTAAGGTGGTATATGTCACACATTGGTATAATACAAGTATTTATAAGAAAATCAAAGCATTGAAATGATAGGCTGGTATGAAATCAGAGTTGTAGGAGAATCAAATAGATACTGTATAACATAGAATCAATCACAAAGTTCAATATCCAAGTCTATGATCATAAATCAAGAAGTGAAACTACCACTGTCTATAAAAATATAAAGATAATTGTCTCTCACGATAAGAATTAGTGCAATGGAATATGAATGACCATATGCATAACAAAATTATCAGAAAAACAATTCATATAACGCATGGGCAAATCATCATCATGTTCATTCAGAAATAGAACCTGTTACTGAAGCTGCAAAATGCTTATGCTATATAGACAGTGCTTACAATTGATCATGCATAACTCCCAAAACTGCCAACCAGTCCCCTGCTTCCTTCTAAAAGGAAGAACTCTCTCCCCCAGCCCATTAGCTGGGACCTCCTTCTTATACAAAAATATTCCATCTACAAACTAACAATATATCCTATATTTCAGGATTGAACCTCCTCCAAAATTGGGAAGTTAATCCCTTACAAAGTAGTAAACTACAAGTGTCATACATGTGTCAAAAATAACAACATAAGTTCAAAATCAAATAACAATTTAACACCTAAATGCTTCTAGAAGCCTCTGCTAATGTAGCTAGGTCACTAAAAACCTGTGAACGCTAGCAAATTCAACATATTTATTATTTTCCTTGTACTAGGCTTTGACCTGCTCCAACTGTCTTTGAATGGCTCGCTTATCCCTGAGAATATCCTTGGAAATCACCAGCAGCTTTTGATATTCTACTTCTTTGTACCATATTCAACAAAAATAACCGCATCATGCATATTTCGAACCAGTGCTGCTAAACATTTGTCACATGCAAATTTCATCTTTTTACAACAGAATTTGTTGGCAAATGTCAACATCTCAAGCACAACCTCTGGTAAAAATTGTTCCAAACAACCTGTTTTACTAAACTCGTCCATGGCCCTCATACCCTGAATGGAGATCCCATTATGAGAAAAATCTATTTTTGTTCTCTGTGACATGGTGAAGCAACCAAAGAGCATGGCATGAAAAGGGTTTGAAAGAGCAGCAATCTTTTCACGATTGCAAACTACCATACAAGCCACTCTTACAGTTTATTCCAATTCAATCAATAGAAGAACCAGAGCGAATAGAAGTTCAGTATTCTTCTCCATCATCAACTTCGTCAGAAGCCTCTGCCCCAACTTCTTCATAATCCTTCTCCAATGCAGCCAGGTCTTCACGGGCCTCAGAAAATTCACCCTCTTCCATACCCTCGCCAACATACCAATGGACAAATGCACGTTTGGCATACATCAAATCAAACTTGTGGTCAATCCGAGAAAAAACTTCGGCCACAGTAGTATTGTTGCTAATCATGCACACTGCACATTGCACCTTTGCAAGGTCTCCTCCAGGCACCACTGTGGGTGGTTGGTAGTTGATACCACATTTAAATCCTGTGGGGCACCAGTCTACAAACTGAACAGTCCGTTTAGTCTTGATGGTTGCTACTGCTGCATTCACATCCTTTGGCACAACGTCCCCTCGATACATGAGACAGCAAGCCATGTATTTCCCATGTCTAGGGTCACACTTGGCCATCATGCTTGAGGGTTCAAACACTGCGTTTGTGATGCAGAGATTACTGGAGCATAGGAAGAAAGCATGAAATGAATTCGAGGATATGGTACAAGATTAGTCTAAAACTCTGTCACATCCACATTAATGGCCCCATCAAACCTAAGAGACGTGGTTAGAGAGGATATGATTTGAGAGATTAACATATTCAAGTTCGTATAAGTTGGCCTCTCAATATCCAAGGATCTTCTACAAATGTCATATATGGCTTCATTGTCTAGAAGCACTGCAACATCTGTGTGTTCCAGCAAAGAATGTGTTGAAAGCACACTATTGTATGGTTCGACAACTGCAGTAGAAACCTGAGGCGAAGGATAAATAGTGAATCCAAGCTTCTGCTCGCAAAATTTAGCGGCTTTAGTATTTGATGGCCTCCACTATCACTGGTGCTGAAAAGATGCAACATCGGTTTTCCTTTTTGCAAAGGAAAGTGAATAATTTCACTGCATTTCTCAAAATTTGATAAATCATCCTTCCAGTCCTGTAGCTGCTCGTAACCAATGGAGATTTACAATATACAAAACAGACCTCTGAATGTCCCGCTTTCATTAACAAGCCAAATAATGAGATAGATTTTTGGGAAAAGCATAAGTTAATTCGATTCTGCCATAGCCAGTACTAGCACTCATCACATGAACTATTCAAACTTTGAAATGACAACACATGTACCCTTTCAATAAATGCCACCATACAACTCATCATTTTGCGGACAGGGATTCATTTTGTTTAAAATATGTCCATACTGAATGCCCTATATTTCTGAATATGATAAAAGCTTATTATCATTTTATATTGAAATAAATAATAAAATTTTCAATAAAATGCCATTTGGACATTCTGTCATCAGAAATTAAAATGCTGCTAGTTTAGGATATGCTGCCAGCTGTAAGAATTCCCCATATAACATGCACATATATGGGCTCATGGATTATGAATGAAGCTTTTGATGATTTTAGGTAATAAAAGAAACCCTAATAACAATCAATCAACCATAAATTATAAAACAAAACAAAATAAAAACAATAAAAACAAAGCATAATCTAAAATTTAAAAATAAACAGGTGAAACAACCTTAGAGATAACAGCTAGATTACAAAAAAAATTCTTGGATTCGAACTTTAGAATTCATAGTTTAAGGACATATATAATGTAATGTGTCTATGATTGCAGAGAATGATAGGGTTGTAGTAGAGAGTACTATTGAAAGTAATTCAGATCCGTCCCATTTGGATTATATTTACTGAACACTTCGAAGTGGGAAACCAATAAATTGTTTGAGTAGCTAGGTTGATGATAGTCAACAACTTAGAGGAATGAGTGGAACTACAATAGAATTAGGAATTGAGGATAATTTTGTTTCTGAGTTATAGAGGGCTCAACTAGTTGATGACACTCGATTAGATTAGGCCCATGATACCACCATATCACAAGAAAAAGGTGATGCTACTGCCTCACAAGCTACAGATGTTGGTACTGTAATGATAGAAACTTTATAATCATAGGAAAATGATATACAGAGAACCAAGGAACGTAATCAATCCCATGTTGAAGATAATACAATCTTTCATCCTTTTTCGACCATTAGATACTCAAATTTGTGTATTGATCCTTTTTACCATTATAGAGGACTCTGTAAGTTAGGTTCCCAAATTCTTAAAGGGTTCTATCTCAATGGAAAAGCGCATGCCTTACAAGTAGGAGGTTGGTGGTTTGATTCCTCCATGCCCTAATGATATTATAATATTAGTTAAAAACAATTAAATTAGTAAGCAAAAAATAAGAGATAGGTAACCAAACAAAATGACCAAAACTCATATATAAAATTACTAAAAAAGACTAAATTAGTGACCAAAACATGAGAGATGTGAAACTAGGCATTAAAAAGGATGCAACACATGGCACTAATGATAAATCCAAACATGACGTTGATATGGTATCAAAATAAGACATTGCTTTGGATGCAAAACATGGCGCTACATAGGAAGCAAAATATGGTGCAACAATAGAAGAAATATTCGGCATCATTTTGGTAGCAAAACATGATGCAAAAAAAGAAGCAAAAATTGGTGCAAATTTGGAAGTGAAAATTGACACATATTTGGAAGTAAAACATGGTGCAAAATGGGATGCTAAAGTGGTAGAAAAAATGGATGCAATATTGGATGCCAGCATGGTTCTATTAAGGACGCAAATATGGCACTAACGGGGGTTTCATTTAAGAAGCAAAAGCAGACACTCGCTAGGAAGCAAAATATGACGTTATTTAGGAAGCAAACCTTGACATTGTTTAGGAAGAAAAGTTGGACGCTATTCTGGAAGCAAACCTCGACATTGTTTAGGAAGCAAAGTTGGACGCTATTCTAGAAGCAAAAAAAGAGACGCTATTTTGGATGCCATAAAGGATGCTATTTAGGAAGCAAAAAAAGACGCTTTTTTAGACGTTTTAAGTTTTGTCCATAACGGGTCCCATTTAGCGTCTAGTTTGACCACTCAATGTAAAAAAAAATACACTAAAAAGGGACACTAAATGGGACGCTAATTCCAGGATTTGTTGTAGTGATAGTAGGGACACTTGTTACAATATAAATTGCAAACCCAACTTACAAGGTATTTATTGATTCTTTTCAAAACAATATTGTCAGATAGTTTATATCTATTTTTCAAACACTTAAACTATGCTACATTAAATCATTAATATGGGATCATAGACTTGAAAAATGCAAGCACTATATGTGCAGGATTATATCATTGACAATTTCTATTTTAATGAAAGAATCGTATTATTAAAGACTTTTAACTTTCTACAAATAAACATAAGTAATATGAAACAAAAACAAAAGGCTAACTATACCATCAAAGCAATACATAGATCTATCCAAGTAATTGAATTAACTTCTACTATTATTGTAATTGTTGAAATCACAAGTTATAGTCTCTCATTCAATTTGAGAAATTAGAATGTTCTTGTCACATTTCCCTAAGCAATTCATTCAATGGTAATCAAAGGATGAATATTTCTTATAATAAATTCACCAACTGACTCTAATTTAATGATATCACATAGAACCAAAGTAATCCATAACGCATCACACATGAAATGAAAGGAAAAAACTAGATAGTAAATGAAAGAAACTATCTAGGAAGTAAATAAAATAAGCTAATCAATAGTGCCTCGTATACCAAAGTAGGGTCCCTTCCTATATTGGAATATGATGCAGAGAACAACTAAAGTATTAAGAGTATCAAAACACCATATTTAGTATCAACAACCTTTGTATTAAATCATAGATATTTGTTGGCCCTAGAGAAAGATAGGCAAAATTTAGTTAGAATTCTACCCAAGTAGATAAAGAGTTTGGTCACAGGGAGAAGAAGCCACAACAGAAGAAGATGAAGACGGAGAAGATGCTGCGACAAAAGCAATCATGGGAGGAAGAAGAAGGTACAAGAAGCAACTATAGAGGAATATGCGACAGAGGAAGGCATAAGAAGATAAGCAAGAAAGAATAAGACATAAGAAGTAGCCGTAGAGGAAGCCACGATAGGAGAAGATTTTGCGAACAAAAGAGAATCTGCAACATAAGAGAAGTTGAGACAAAAGAGAATCTGCGATAGAAGGAAAGGATGCGACAAGATCTACTGCAACAAAAGAAATTACAATAGAGAAGGCATGCAGTGGCGCAACAAATGAAAATAATAGCTCAAGAGATTGTGTGTATGAATTCGGCTAGAGTCACACGTGATTTAAGGAATAAAATTATCTTTGTATTTTGGGCCGATAGTGCCTACTAAAAAGTGTAACTATAATAGGAATGACAACCAGTTGGCTAACAGAATGATGTCAGTTGAATGTCACATGTAAAGATTTTATAAAAGGAAGAATCTAAGATGTATGTGGGTTACTTACCTACTCCCTCAATACTTACATACTTAGTCACTTTATGGTCATTCGGTAGGTTTCTTACACCTTAGTTGGTCTATGTCAATAAGAATAGTTAGTCGATCCAGGATTTGTGCGGATTGACAATAGATTCGAAGGGAAGAGTAGTTAATCCAGGATGTGTGTGGATCGGCGATAGAGTAAAGTAGAAGAAGATTGAACGAAAGAAGACTAGAGAGCACGTGAGGAGATAAAAGTCTGTGTAGGTAAGAGAAGAATATCTAGAACAAATTCTACATTTGAGTGCGTAGACAAAAGGTGCCATATATTTCTTATGCCAAACAAAGAGCGCCTTTGTGGTTTTCCCCGGATGGGTTTCCATGTTAAATACTGCGTCAACGTGTAGATGATGAATGTGTCTATGTCGCATGAGTGTATAGGATGAATGTGCTTAAGTCGTAGGAATGTATATTGTGAATAATTGTTTATGTATTTGATTATGAATTAGCTCTCTTATGTATGAGTCACACTATTGATAAATAACTTGTGTGTTAAAGCTTATATTGTTTTTATAATCTTTGTTGATGGATAAGTTACGTATTTCCTTATCTATGCATAGTAAGAATAAGTAATACATGCACCTACTTCATTCGAGTGAGTTGGTAAGGTTCCAAGGGAGGATAAATCCCTACCCAACTGCAGAAACATAGTTCTGGCAGTTTCCCATAAGAGATATCTTAGGTGAGACTGCATTTGTGTCGCAGGTGCTGCCGACTGAGCCTTGCTCTATCAGGCCAATATATTGGGCTTTGTTGCGCACAAAAGAAGGTCTAAACTTGTGTCAAAGGGAGAAGCGCCAACAATATCATGTTCAACAAGTCACAATAGCAATGTGTATAAATTCCTATGTATCCCTCCATTTATATTAAGCCTTGTATTTATAATAGTTACAAGTTGGAAATATAGTGCTAATTAGATAGCACCCAATATTGTATTTCATGATTCATCAAGTCTTATATATATAATTAAAACTACTTTCTGAAAGATGGGATAAATATCTTCTACACTATAGCTCATGCTTGATTACCTCCATAAGGAAATCAATAGGATTTACATCTTGCACTATTAATTTCACGAAATTTAGGCATGAAATCAC
Organism: Pseudotsuga menziesii; assembly: GCA_001517045.1. Taxonomy (NCBI): domain Eukaryota; kingdom Viridiplantae; phylum Streptophyta; class Pinopsida; order Pinales; family Pinaceae; genus Pseudotsuga; species Pseudotsuga menziesii. Next base: position 438,846 of record LPNX010717812.1, read on the forward strand.
TATCCTTCACAATTTGGAAGGCTTGCTCTGCTATATGGTTGTTCGGTTTGACTTTGAAAGTAACCACTTTATAATGATCACCAATTTAGAATTATGGATCTGGAATATGAATCAAACCATGTCTTAAAGGTTGTGGATGACCTCTAAGTAGTAGATTCAATTATGGAAGAGAGTTGTTATATAAACTAATGATGGATAATAGGAACTTGAAATTTTTTAACTATCGATTAGTAAATTGACTCTTAATAGAATTTAGCTTATAAAAATTAGGAACTAAGGAATGAAAGATAAATCAATACCTTAAGTGCTCTTTCCATTTTTCATCCTATATGAATCATAAGGAAGTTGTCAAAAAGGGTAATCACGAGGCCAAAAGGGAAGAAACATAGTTGTAATTGGCTTGATTGGAAGTGCAAGCATCAAAATTCAATCCCAACATTACCCTCACGCAAAAGGTATCACATGTTCTCATGCAATGATATCATTAAGAAACTCTTATATGCATTGCTCAAAATTTATCCAAAAATTTACAATTGGAACAAAAATGTGCCGACTTATAATGTTGCACATAATACATTCTACTGCAATGATTACGATATATAGGAGTAAACTACTTAACCGACCATTTGCACCGATCGGACGACCTGGCTCGCGTGAGCGGTCACATCCGACGTTGCCGGTCGTTCGATCGGTGCAAATGGTCGGGTAAATAAGTCAATCACGATATATATTCTCCTCTCCATTTGTAACTTTGAGACTAGAAAAGTAACAATAGAATGTGTAGAAACTACCTTGTTTGCATTTACCCGAGGCACTGGAGACGATATATCTTTAAAAGTTTAATGTTGAATATCTATTACTTGTCTTAATGGAGAGTCTTAAGTAGAATATTTAGTATGATTTTTCTTGGGTGTAATTTTGAAGGCTAGAAATTAAGCATGATTGTTAGGATTATTAATTAATCCTCCGTTGACCACCATAGTCTATTTGTATTTTACTATCTTAGGATGTCGTTTCCACTTCAGTACTGCCATGGGGAACTCATATGGGGCCACCTAACACTCAATGCACTTGTCTGCATGAGTTTATGATCTCCAGGGACCAATCCCTATGATTTAGGAACCCACACTGAGTGCCACCAGCAGTCTCCAACAATTTGGACACTTTCTTTGTTTTTTCTAGTTAGTCAATCCAATACACTAATCAATTACAACACTATACCTATAGGTTTGGACACTTTCTTTGTTTTTCTGGTTAGTCAATCCAACACATGAGAGTGAGAGCGATTCTGCTGTTATATGATCTCCTTCTTGATGGACATTATTGCAAAGAGACAACGTATACAGCTTTCACATGTATAGGGACCAAATAATATGGATGCAACTTGAAGCGCGTGTAATCAAACGCACAAGATTCTCACCCTGTACATTCTAAAAAAACGCTAAAATTAACTTTGGAATTTGAAATTTGTTTACCATAGTAAAAAATTCCTTTCAAGATTCTCACATCTTAACTTTATTCCATGTTTATATTTCAATCTCATGTTGTTAGTTTTCACATTGACTCTTTAAAAATAAAATCTAAGAATTAATTACTTCGAATTATTAATAAAACATAATAATTTAATTTTAATTTTTTTATTAAATTTAAAAGTATGTTGATTTTAAAAGTTTAAATAATTAATAACTCATAGTCTTAAAACTCTATGATTTAACATAATAATTTAATTTGAATTTTTTTATTAAATTTAAAAGTATGTTGATTTTAAAGGTTTAAATAATTAATAATCATAGTCTTAAAACTCTATGATTTGGGTGTGAAAAAGGTTTTTTTGTATGAATTTGATAAAATTCATTAGGAATTTAAAAAAATGCAAGTTACAGTTGTTAAAGTTTTGAAATTTTTGAAATTTTGGGTATCTTGGGGTTTAGGAGGGTGTTGAATCCATTTTTTTACCATCAAAATTGAGATAAATAGAATTTTTAGAGATCTATTCAACTTTATTTTTTATTCTTAAATTATTATTAAGTTGAATTGTCTAATTTTTAGATATCTATTCGACTTTATTTATTATTATTGAATTATTATTATTATAGAATTTGTATTAAAAATAATATTAAATTATAAAATTAAATATATATAAAATATGGTGATGATGAGCATTATAAAATTTGTATTAAAAATAATATTAAATTATAAAATTAAAATATATAAAATATGGTGATGATTAGCATTATAGACCAATTTTGTCCACCTATAGATAATTGACCAACAATTGCTTTAATTTACCACCAATTCCCTCCAGTATACTTTTTTTTATGGAAAATGTGTTGTAGAAATTTAGGCAAATCTTGCTAAGTATCAAATTTCCAATCATAAAATTGGTCATATTTTTAAAAGAATACTTAAAATTTTAAGGGTTTTATATAGGTTTTGGACAAATTTCGTGATTTTTAGAGGAAATTTCTAAAAACCTTCGAAATCAACCCATGGGCTAAATTTGGCTCTTAAAATTTTCTAGCATTAATCCCATTTTTTCATTCATAAAGGAAAAGACTCTAATACTCGGCTAAGAAGTAAACACATATATGATCAAGTGTTTGCTAATATTGATAGTGTAGGTGAAACACATATATGATCAAGTGTTTGCTAATCTTGATAGTGTAGGTGAGGAGTGTGCTCTTGATGGAATAGAAGTCTTTTGTTTCATGATCGATCACATAAAGAGTGCTTCAATCAACTTAACTTAGATGAAAGACTTCAAGAGTGCATAATTAACATGAAATTTATTTTTGTTAAGACTTCTAGATTTCACTATGTAGAATTCTAGAAAGACCAATAGTTCTAGGTGGATACTCCACTCATCTTCATGATCACATGAAGTTGTAGCAAAGAAAAAATGATGGTGAATTAAATATAGATGGAAGAGTGAACTATTAGTTAGGTTAAGACATTAGGGATAGGTTATTGAGAGAATATTGAGGGATTTAAGCTCCCAAATATAAAAATATAATACTATTGAAAGGAAAGGTTATCAAAAAATTAAATAATTTCCGTATACCATTCTTTTATTAGATGAAACTCAAAGTTGCTTGGGTAAGGTAAAGGATTATTTTCTTTTATCATTGGTGAATTCACTTGCAAGTGTTTTGGTTAACTATTTATTTAGTTAGAGAGTTCATTTGAGTTAGTTAGAGAGAGTTCATTTCATTTTTTTGTTTATGTAGAGTTAGTTTATTTGATTTAGTATTTATTAATGTTATTGTTGCTTTATCCCACAATACTAAGAGGGGGGGAGGTGAATCAGTCTTGACCCTTTTTCAATTAAAACACACAATAATCAATAATTAAGACATAGATTTTATCGTGGAAACCTCAAAGAGAAAACCACCAACACAAACTCATTAATAAGATGAATTTTACAAAATTGTTTATCTGCTACTACAGAAAGGATACAAATCACACTCTAGGTTTTGCTTGCAATTACAAACTAGGATGCTGCAACACCCCTATGGTTTTTCTTCCTGCTTCTACAATGGGATGCTACGACACCCTGTTCTCCAGCTATGACTGGAAAGGAGGCTTCGACCCCATGCAGACTTGTGGCCTTCCCGAGCGCCACCCTGCCACCCTAATCTAATTTTCTCAGACTTTTGGAATAGCTGTAAACTATTTACTTTGGACTCTATCAAACTTACTGACAGAGACAACTAATTATTTACATATTCATTCATTTAAATACCCTATACTTACTTCGTATCAACGCAATTCTTCATTGTTGCGCTCTTATGTTTTGGATCATGATTGTTTATTTATAGACACACCCAATCATCATCCAAATGCTCAATCATCACATATTTTTCAGCAATGGAAACGTTTCGTTCTTCCCACGGCTCTGAATTCATTTTTGCAGCCCTATTTATCATCATCTGGTGTTTCCGCACTCTCCTTCTCCAGATACAATTTGGACCGTTGATCTTATATTTGAATCTCTTCAGACCATTGAGCTACTCTACATATTTTTTCTTGAAATTGTATTTCCCCAACACGGTTTCCTCATCAACGAATCCCCACCGTTGATCTTCATCGGGCACTTTCCTGACCATTGATCTTCTATTTTGCGAAATGCAGGATGTCGACTGTCTGTTTTTTCCTTTCCGCACACTCCTTTCTGCAAGCTTCTTTCCACAAGTTCCTTTCCACATCATCGATCTACTTTAGTAGAACTAATCTCAGTCGTCCAATATTTCCAGATTATGGGATGCAGGATGCCCGACCGACTTTCCAAAGTTGCCTCCTCACAACTTTGTTTCTACATGTTCCTTTCCGCACCATTGATCTACTTTAGCTGAACTAATCTCAGCCATCCAATCTTTCCTGATTGCTAGATGCAAGATGCAGGACGCTCAACCAACTTTCCAAAGTTGCCTCCCCGCAACTTTCTTTCCGCATGTGGCTTGCGAGATGCAGGATGCTTAACCAAATTTCCAAAGTTGCCTCCCTATAAATTTTTCTCCACAATCTTTACAATTGTCGGATCTTTGCGGCCTTCTCTACGACCGTCAATTTACTTTTTGGCACAGATCTCACAGATCTTTGTAGATCTGTTATCGCCGTTGCAGCTTTCGTCATGGATATCTCCTAGAACATCAGATCTTTGTCTGCAGACTCAATCCCCACCATCCGCTTTGCTATTTTGCTGATTATACAAAAACCGATCCTCATTCAAGTTGCTATAGGGTTATTCATTTGTCATTCCTTTGTTATTCTGGATACCTCAACCTCCAGTCTGCCACAATATCCACTGGTTATTCCTTTGTCATTTGTGAACATTTTTTGACATCAATGACAACTATATGCTCAACAATTATTTCATCTTAAGCACAACCTATTATTTCACATTCAACCATAATGTACTCTGAATCAATAATCAATGGGGACATATATTTCTTTCAATATGTTTCCACTCCTTAGAGCCATTCCTAGACTAGGAGGAAAAAAAGGATGTTTTTGAGTTAAACCAACAGGAGATGAAAAGGAACATGGGCACTCCTCTTGAGATAAAAGCATGCCTATGTGCCTCCCATTATCTCACCCCTATAGGAACGAAAAATCCATCTTGATAGCATGTTATTCAAGGAAATTAGTTAAGAGTGGTTAAAACTGTTTAATTATTCTAGCCTTTGAGCTATGTATATCTTAATTTATTATTTTTTAGTTTGAAAGTTAGTGTATTATGGGCCTATTGTAAAACTATACAAATAATTAGATTTTAAAAAGTGGGTTGACGAAATGCATAATTTTTATATTAGTAAGAGTAGTGATGTATCGGTTCATTATGTTGTTACTGGAGATGCATATAGAGGGTGAAATGAAATTGGCATACCTATAGAGATAGCCAATAGATTAAAAGTTGGGTAACATGTAAATGTCTACAATATGGAAAAAAGTAGAAAATCATAGATAAAGGATAATGTAGAACCTTTGTTGACAAGGGAGGTAATTAGTGTTCAAATGAATTTGTCAAAGCAATGAAGAAAGTTGAAATTGGTGAACTAAAGATTTTTTTTACAAAATGTCCTCCAAGTATCCACAAACATTCATTGCACATGTTAAAATCATACATACATATGGGTAATATGGTGAATATAAACCCTCTCATATGTGAACCAACTAGTGCATATTTTGATGGGGATTTCATTCATGTTTCTTTTCCCCACTCTTCAGAATCACAAGCTGAGCTTTCCTAGATAGTATGTGTGGATCAATAAATGTGTAGTTCTTATTATGGAGAAGCATACATACCATTAAGTGTTGATACTATGCTTTCTACCCAACTTTTATTTGGGAAATATCTGTAAATAAAGCCACAATGAATTATTTATCAATGTGGACTTCTAGACCTTGCATAAGATAACAATCCTTAAAGTGCATGATGGAGGGTCATTTTGGACAACTAGCTTGCTTCTTTCAATGGATTTAGATCCAGAATTGAATTGTCAGGAGAATAGGATTTTCATAAGCACTAGTGAAATGATATTATTCAATGGCAATAAAATGATTGCAGACTTCTCTGGCAATAAAATGATTGCAGACTTCTCTAACTAAAGTTTTCAATGCAATGGTTAAATGAAAGGTCTAGAAGAAATAGTAAAGTGCTTGAACTCACTTAAACATTTTCTGATTAAATTCTATGCCTGGTATTAGTTCAGGCCTAGATGATTTGGTTCTTGGTCTATATATTTTTCAAAGAAACAACTTTATGAAAGAGGTAGAAAATGATCTTACTAAAATTTATAGTCATATGAAGTATATGAGAGGATGAAGATATGAGACTTCATGTCAGATTTTCCCAATTATAAAATATTCTACTTGAAGTGGAAGAAAATGTTACCAAGGTTATTTCTTCTTCAAGTATTCTTTATGGGTTGACAATGGAAATGAAAGATTTACTAAGAAAGAGATTCAACAAATTTGATTCTTAAAGCTTCAACTGCTTCAAGGGATAAATACTTTTCTTAGAGATTGGCATAATAAGCTTTCTTCACATATTCCATTCAATGGTTCTCTTTACTTTGATCACCACAAGAAACATGATTTAGATTAAGTTTGTGGACTCATCTTAAATCATTCAATTCTTTTGGATTAAACCCCTATGAGACACTTGTTCATTTTGTCTCATCTAAAGACGGTGATCCAAGAGGATATCCAAGATTGATAAAACTTAAAGTATTCAAATTGCGAACAAAAGCATGCAACTTCATAGAGATCGACAAGAGATTTTTGGTGACGCTAGTTTTTCCTCAAATGGATAAAGTTGGAAAAAATGGGTGCCACATGGCACCAATGTTTGCTACAGCTTATTGCACTTGAATATGCACATGGTGGATGGTTGCCTTAACTTCTCCTGCTTCAACTTGAAGCTCAACAACACTACTTCAACTTGAAGCTCAACAACACTATTAGTTCTATGTTGTTATTGCATGTGGAGCTTCACAGCCTATTTATGTATCACTTTAAATTCAACATCCTCAGACATATTTTCCATTGTAGATAATGTATTTAGTGTGTTCCTTATCCTAGCCAAATTAGACTTTGCGGCATGGATTCTAGCAGTTATCCCCTACAATTCAATGTCATCCATTAGAGTTTCCCAAGCATGATAAACCCATACGGGAGAAAACCACAAAATCACTCTTCATCTGGCCTTCGTCTTGTCGTAGAATGATTATTATTTGTGCACATAGCCTGCAGACGTATTCATTAAAATCTTCAGTACATTATATCTGTGCACACAACCTGCAGATCGACAAAACTTCTTCTTCTTGAATCTTACTCATTAATATCCACTACATCACACAAAAAATGGCATGTATTACATCAAACTTTGACTCATGCTATCATAAGAATATTTGATTCCCTATCTACTCAACCCATTACATTTGAATATAAAACTAACGTTCGGTTTACATCCACACCCACTACTCATTAGTGGACATTCTTCCTAACTAGCCCACCGCATGGATTAAAATTACAAAAAAAAATCCCTTGAAATTCAGTATTTGACCCTTTTCAACTCCCACTTCGCCACGACCCGGTTCACACCTTGGTCATACTTTACAAAAAATATACAGCAAACTATCCTAGGGCCAGCACATTTTTACAAGTTGACTAGTTTAAGAATTCACATGCAAATTCAAGTGTTAGTAGATACCGTCATTTTCAGATCAGAGGGACTCTTCTATTAAAATAATGAATGAAAGAACCAATAACACGTTTTTTAATCTAATGAACTTTTTTACGTGATATGACCATCCACTATTATGGGATATTTTTGGCTTAGCTTGGGTATGGGAACATGAACACTTCATTAACATGTAATTCACCAAACTAGAGGGAGTCTAGGAGTAGCTTGGAGCATTCATTTCTAGGAGAAATAGTAGGGACACTTGTTACAATATAAATTGCAAACCCAACTTACAAGGTATTTATTGATTCTTTTCAAAAGAATATTGTCAGATAGTTATATGTATTTTTCAAACACTTAAACTTTGCTACATTAAATCATTAATATGGGATCATAGACTTGTAAAATGCAAGCACTATATGTGCAGGATTATGTCATTGACAATTTCTATTTTAATGAAAGAATTGTATTATTAAAGACTTTTAACTTTCTACAAATAAACATAAGTAATATGAAACAAAAACAAAAGGCCAACTATACCATCAAAGCAATACATAGATCTATCCAAGCAATTGAATTAACTTCTATTATTATTGTAATTGTTGAAATCACAAGTTATAGTCTCTCATTCAATTTGAGAAATTAGAATGTTCTTGTAACATTTACCTAAGCAATTCATTCAATGGTAATCAAAGGATGAATATTTCTTATAATAAATTCACCAACTGAAATAATTTAATGATATCACATAGAACCAAAGTAATCCATAACGCATCACACATGAAATGAAAGGAAAAAACTAGATAGTAAATTAATTATATGATCTCCTTCTTGATACATCACAAAATGACAATTACAACACTATACCTATAGGTTTGGACACTTTCTTTGTTTTTTTTGGTTAGTCAATCCAACACATGAGAGTGAGAGTGATTCTGCTGTTATATGCTCTCCTTCTTGATAGACATTATTGCAAAAAGACAACGTATACAGCTTTCACATGTATAGGGACCAAATAATATGGATGCAACTTGAACCGTATGGACTCAAACGCACAAGATTCTCGCAGTGTACATTCTTTAAAAATTTCCTTCTCCTGACTCAAGAATTTCCTTCTCCTAAATAACCTATAGTTTCTCAACAATCTACTCAACCTTTGGTTGATCAAGTGGTCGAACCAATCTCAACTTTGGTCGATCCCACTCTTCTTTCAGAGAGTGATCCTGATGTGATTGAACCAATGTTATCTTTGGTCAATCCCACTCTCCCTTTGGAGAGTGAATTTCACGAAATGGTTGAATCGATTCCATTGTCGATCAATCCCACTCTTCCTTTGGAGAGTGAAGTGTCTACTAGTCACATTTTCTTCACTACCAGTTCAGAAATTACTGAATAGGCGGGCACTGAACTCGTTTTGGAACAACCCCCACCAAGCTCTCCAATTGCTTCCTTTGATTGGGATATCCTAGTTGAGTCACGCCTTCCTTCTATTGCACCTTTTCAGATAAAGGTCAAAGTTGAATCATACACGATTGGTTGTTGTATTGTTGATGAAGGAGCCTCAGTTAGTATCTTTTCTGCTCATGCTTGGCGAGGCATGGGATCTCCCAGCCTTTTGTCGACTGCGAGTTAGTTATTGGAATTTGATAGAAGAACTTTTATAGCCTTGGGAATTCTTGCTCAAACACTTGTTACTTTGGGTGGGAAGACTGTCTTAGTTGACTTCATGGTGATAGAAGACCCCTTGGACTTCAAAATGCTCCTTGGACATGATTATGTCTATGCCATGCAAGCTATGGTGTCAACATTCTTTCATGTGATGTACTTTAATCATGGTAAAGAAATTGTTACTATTGATCAGTTGGATTTTCTTGATCCATCTCTTGACCCAACTATAGACCAGGTCTTTCCTTTATTGATTCCCAAGGTTTCTATAGACACTACCCCACCACAAATGAGCTATGTGGTCTCATCTCCTTTGTGTTCAATTGCTACTGAGAAAAAGCCTCTGTTTTCATGCTTACCTTCTCAGGACTTAGTCCTAGCAGTTAACCAGGTGAGTCATCCTATACAGACTGTGGAGATCGCTCTCCACTCTATCGATCCATTTGAAAGTTTAGACATGTGTCCTATCTTGAATGATCTCCTTCCTTCAGATGAAGTCTTCCTAGAGTTCTGAACTTATTTTGGATGTTGGTTCAGTTGTGACTAAGTCTAACCCTGATTTGACTAGTAATCCTGACCTTTCTTCTTATGTTGGTCTTGTTGAGTCTTTTGACTCTTTCTTTCAATAGCAAGTCAGTGATCCTGATGAGTTTGATTTTTCTTATGAATTTTTCAACTCTTGTGATATTGATTTTGTTCCTGCAGACTCTATATCCCTTATTGATTTTTTCTATCCTTTTGAGGTTGATCTTATTGATTATAAACCCTTGGATCTTAGCACTATAGAGTCTTCTTTTGTTGATTCTGCCTTGACTACATCTTTTGTAGAAGATAGCAAAGCCACATGTGTTTCAGCCAAAGTGACCCGCATTGGATATTTTATTTTGAATATGATCTTGATGTTGTTGTTTCTTGGAGACTGGATTCTTAGTTGGATTCACAACCGTTTACTGGCCTTGTCTTGTTGTTCAAGCTGTAACTGCATTTTCATGTGCCCTGCTCATGCTTATGAGCTTGATTTTGGCTTCCACGCTTTTAGCTCATTGTATAAGCCCTCATCTTTGTTCTCATCATTGCTGAGCCTTGTATCATTTTTCCTTTGCAACTTGACACCCTTTACCTTGAGGAGACTTTCCCCGAGTGTCTTTATCTTGCTCATGTTCCTTGCATTATGCATATGTTTGTTCCTCGCGCTTGGAACTAGTTTCGCTTGCCTATGACACTCGTCTCCTTGCATTTAGAGCATTCTTTCTTCTCTCCTTTGAGCTCGTTAAAAATAGTAAGGAGGTTGCAAGTTGAATTTTCCAGACTCGTTAAAACTTTACGGGAAAGATATTGAGTTTCTTTAGGTCCAAGTCTGACTCCCCAAAATAGACTTGAGTGTCAAGTAAACTTGTCCACTCAGGCACGTTAAGAATATGTGAATGGGCATCCACATTGGTGGTAGGTTATTGCTTTCTTGGACCATGTGGAATAATACGAGAAAGGAACACTCACTTTTCTTTGGAATTGAGAAGAGTATTTTCAAGCATAGGTTTATCACTTTTTTGAACCTGAGGGACTAAACTTACGGAAAAGGAACCCCTAGTGTGAGCTTAGTTTTCTCTTTTTCATGCTCTGGACCTAAACATGAAAACGATTTTGAGTGTACTCTATGTTTTTTGTCATGCTTGTTAAACCCTAAAGAACAAAGCATCGAGTTTATTGTTGTAAGCCCCATTTCTTGTAATCAAATGGATCTTTCGAAGTGATCTTTCCTTCCTTCACACTCATAAAACTCAGGCTATATGCTGCTTTTGAAGCAGCATTGGGTAGGTGGTAATTTAACCTTTTTCAGACCTTCCTGACTAAATACGAAAAAGGTGCACCTTAATTCTTCGGAAGCTAAGAGATTTCTTCTTTGGTATGTTTTATACTTTTCTGGCCTTAGGAGACTAAATTGTATGAAAAAGCACCCCCCTGGAGTCTTCTTTGGATTTTTCAAACTCTCTAAACTATGAAAACATTGTTGAGCATGTACTAGTTCGGGCTCGTAAAATCCATGAATCGGTGCTTTAGCAAGCATTCTTCTATCTTTTCTTCGAGCTTGCCAAAAATGAAGATGGTCTTGAGTTTGCTTTATTGTACTTGTTAAACCTTTACAAGAAAGAGGGGAAGGGAATTTCATTCACATGTTTTTTACATCATGGCAGCAAGTCTTGTTTCCTTGAACAAAGCACCGGTTTTGAGTCTATCAACAGTTGGGTCCTAGTATTTTTGACCTTATCCTGATTCAGAGTTTCTTACTCCTTTAGTTGGTCTCTTTTCCAATTATATGGGGAATCTATCAATGTCTCCTACATTGTATATTTGTGTCGTTGGTCCTTTTGTGTCAAAATCTGCCTACGTCACTTTTGTGTCATGCTCACTGTTCAAGGATTAAACCTTTGTCATCCATTCTACAGTTGCCTTGACCTTTTGTGTCGGCCATTCCCTGGTATCATTTCATTACATCATGTCTTCGGTGGTCCTTGTCGTGAAATTCAGTACCAATTCCAGATCCAATTAGTCTCTGACTTACCTCGTGTTGAATGATGAAGGACGCCTTAATGCCTTCCTTCCAATGGATCTCTTCCTATCGACTGCAACACCTATTGCTCTGGGAATGAGATTTAGAGTTTTATGATAGTACGTTGTGGATTGTAGTCATCAGTCACAATTTCCCTTGCTATTTGGTGGTGAGAATACCTTAATGTCTCCTACTTGATGGATTCTTCAAGTGTTTGACTTCAAGTCCTTGTATTCACACTTGTTAGAATGTACTAGGTACCTTGGGGACCATTTTCATTAATGGTGGTTTTCCTTGTGTTTGTTAATGGTTCTCATTATTGACCAATAATCAAACTGTTTCCTCCATGTTCGACCTCAACTCCTTTATTTACATGGTTAGGATTCATACATTTTGGGTGTTTTGGATTAAAGACCTTGGGTCGACAGTAGCATCGTCATTTTTCTATTGCCCAAGCTACGCAAGACCTTGTTACATTTTATATGACATTTTGCTGAGACATAGATCCACCTTGTATTTGTGTGGCTATGATCGATTGTCGAGTATGGATCCACCTTGTTCATTTGTGGCCATGACTCCTTTAGATTTGATATGGCACCTTTTTGCATATTGAGCGACCATGATAGTTTCATCAGTTATACATATGTTGGATCCGCCTGTATCTTTATGGAAATGTTTTGTATATGGACTTGTATGTCCCAGAGATCAGTTTTTTCTAACATTTATCTCTCTTTCAGGTACCTTTGTTCGAGCCTTTTGATCTTGGATTCTCTGCTTTCTCCATACTCAGTTGTTTCCTTTATAATGTATTTCAGCTATCATCTTCCCCTCTAACCTCATAAATTAGGGGGCATCTGTTATAGCTCAAAATGACACATCTTTCCCTGTGACCACTTTCCCATGTTTTCGTCGCATGTCGACACTTCCATGACGACACTTCAAGAAAGTCACTGAAAGTCACTAAAAAAAAACCTAACTTGGAGGACCCATATATTGAGTTCTATAACTCTGTTTGATCTCATCTCCACACTGTTGGAAATTTGTTTCAGTTAGATAAAACTTTTTAGAAGAAACCAAAGTCTGAAAATGCCCAGAAATACCCTAAAAATGAGTTTTTGATGTGTACATGACTTTCCTTAAGGAAACCCATGTATGTACATGAGTTTCTATATATAATAGTCACGTATGCCTTAAATACACAACTTTCTACACTGCAACCCATGTATACCTCCTCTTGTACATGACTGTTGTTTCTGTAACCCTCGTACGCCTCCTAAAAATGTCAAAAAAAATACGAATTTTGAAATTTGGGTAGTTTAGGTAGTTTGGGTAGTTATGCAACTGACTTCTTCAGTTGTAACTACTTTTTCTTCGACCCTAACTCTTCATAAATCATATAAATAGAGGTAGGGAGGTCCATGAGAGGATACTTGAACCTTTGCATTGTTATGTTGGAGGAATTGGGACTCTCTTTTCCCACACCTTTGCCCTGGCGATCATCCCCTTGTGTTGCAGAGCTTGGAGGCTGAGTTCCTTGGAGAAGAGAAGCAGCAAAACCAGATCAAGGTTTCGTGAGGTGCCAAAATTGAAGAGAAGTTATACTTGTACTTATTTTCAAGATTAATAAAGATGTGATGTCCTTCTTCTTCCCAAATCATTGTTCAATGTGTGATTGAATCTCTGTTTATGATCATATTATTATTTCATTGTTATTTGATTATCATTGCTTTATATGTGGTCATATTGGTTTGAAGAAGGCATAATTTGTTTCGCAGGTCTCTTGGAGCAAGAGGAGCAAGAGAAGGATTGAAGGGCTTCTTGGATCAGCCTTCATTTGGATAAGGTATGAACCATTCCAATCTCTGAATCTTGTTTGTATTTACTTGCAGAACCATTTGCATCCACCTTTCAACCCCAATATGTTGATGGCCTCCTAAACCCTAGCCATAGGATATTTTCCTTTACAACAAAATATTTGAATATTACACCCATCCGACCATCAATGGCAAACTTGAATGGTGTAGCGCCAGTTCTATGACCTCGGATTTTGATGATGCTCTAGAAAATTGGCAGACTAGGTTGCATGAAGTATCATTCAGAAAATGTGGGTTGATTACATAGTCTCTCCGACAGGTTGCACCTTAAACTGTGGAGTTTCCCATTTATGAAGGACTGCCAAGATTATTAGAGTTCTTTCAAGAATTTGAAGAGAAATGTTTTGAACCATAGAGGATACTATCACTTGATGTAGCACTGTAGGCTACCCCTACCTATTGGTGGGCGACACACAAGCCAGCGATCCATGACTGGAACAAATGTCGTCGATGGTTGATGGTGCGATTTGGCGATTCTAAGGCATATCATGCCGGAAGATATGATGGACAAAATTACCCCACTGAACACTTAACTAAGTGCCTGAATTTGTCGGGATCATGACCCAAGGATGAATGGTTCCACGCTTTTGTTCATACTCTGGACGAAATGTCAAGGTCCTGGTATGTGGTCGCAGAGTTGTGCAGAACCATCACCACTTGGGAGGAGTTGACTGTTTACTTTGCATAGATGTTTAGTTTCCAGGACACCAACCCCGAGGTATGTAGTGCCTTGCACATTATCCATGATGCAGTGCTAAAGGTTATCCCTGTCACATACCCAATTGATCCACATGTGCATTATTCCATCCAATCCATTATCACCTGCTACAACTTATCTGGGGAACCTGAGGATGATGATGAGTTGTGAAATGTTAATATTCTAGAGTCAGAAGGAAGTCAATATGTCACATCTCCAGATGTATCGACGGATCTAATGAGTTAGCCATTGCAGATAAGGAAGGTAAAAATTGGCTCAGAAGAGAACCCAAAGTTTGCCAATGTTAGGGACTATTGGGGTGAAGAAACAATGACCAAAATCACGGATCTACTGCATGAATTCCATGACCTTTTCTCGACACGATTTTCAGAGATGAAGGGAATACTTAGTGACCTGGGGGAAATGAATATTCCACTAAAACCAGATGCAAAACAAATACGAAAGAGGCTATATCAACTAAACCCGCGATACAAGGAATGAGTGAAAGTTGAGCTAGACAAGATGCTCGATGCCGAGATCATTGAACCTGTGGAATAATCAGAGTGGATAAGTCCAATGGCTTTCGAGGACAAGAAGATGGGAAAAATCCACATTTGTGTTGATCTAAGAAATTTGAATGATGCATGTGTACACGATCCATTCCCGACCCCTTTTACAGACAAAGTTCTGGAAGGTGTAGGCGACCATGAGATGTATTCTTTCACAGATGGCTTTTCGGGGTACCACCAGATCCAGATTGTGAAAGAGGATCACCATAAGAATACATTTGCCATCGAATGGGGATGTTTCCAATATACAATCATGCCATTTGGGCTGAAGAATGCACCAGTTGTATTCTCTCGGGTAGTTGTCGTTGTATTTAAAGATTTTATTCAAAAATTTATGCAGGTATATATGGATGAGTGGACTATCTATGGACTGATTAGGATGACCTAGACAATCTACTATTGATGCTAGAAAGGTGTAGATAGCATCATATTGCATTGAATTATAAAAAGTGTATTTTCAATGCACCATTCGGATGCTACTTGGGCACATAGTATGAAAAGAAGGTCTGTTGGTCGATCTGACGAAGATTGCGTTAATCCTCATTTTACCACCTGTTATCACTCAAAATATACCTAAGGTTGTGAAGGCAATCTCAAGGTAATAGCAAAACCACTTGTAGAAAGAAACTGGCTTTCCTTTCCAGAGAGGGATCTCTCCAATACAGACTTAACAAAGCCATATATATGAATCAATAGTTTTGAGCTATGTAGATGGTTGAAATGAAACATATAACCATTGGGATATTGAGTCAAAATAGATAAAGATAATACAAATCTCCCTACTCAGAATTTCAAAAAAGTAAGATAACTATTCAGTTACAGTCATTCATTGATTATCAGACGATAGGAAAGAAACATTAACAATCCATTAATATAGAGCATCAGAAGATGAATTCCATATCAACTTTAGAAGAAATATTTGTGGATATCTGAAACAATAGCCAAAGCATAACATGTATGAATTCTGAAACTATTACACACTAATTTCAGATTTGAAAGCAACAGAATGGAAGGTAACACTTCGAAAACATTCACAGGGAAAGAAAGCATGGAGTGTAACATAAACAATACATGAATCTTTGAAGATAAACTAGAATTCGTCTCTATAATTTATTCAAAAATGGTTATCACAAAACATAATTCCAATCTTACGGGTTCCAACCCCCGATACATCAATGAAATTCAAATATATACACAACAGTTTCTTCCAATTAGGTCGAAAACCAACTAACTGGTAATCAAAAGTTCTTGTAAGTATTTCTCTAATAACTAGGAATAATAATTACATGATTTTGTTTGAAATAAAAATTTTGCTTGATTTTAGCAAATACACAACTTCAAGGTACCACGAAAAAACAACTTTCTGAGAGTGCAACATCTATCCTTATGAATGTAATCTATTTTTAGTTTTCCCAAAATTTCCCACAATTTTCCACTGCTCCAAATTTGGAATGCCATACTCCGTCATTTCTCTAATTGACACCTTTAAATCCACATAGGATTCATAAGACACAACTGGTAATCCTTTTTTAATAACTAAAAACTGGTCCAACAATTAAAATCCTTCTGTTAACTTTTCAACAACCAACAAAGCACTTTTTTTCTGAAGATGAAAGGACCAACCTTCAGAGGGAATTTTACATGAGAATATTTTTTGAATGCTTCGAAGTGTTCCTCTTCTACACACAGCCTCTATCTAATGAATTCTAATGCAAACACTCTTGGTGTCAAAAAGGTAGGTAACCTATATGGTTATCCATTGAACCCGTACACTCTTATAACAGTAAATTCTTTGTACAAAACCCAATCCTCTGTTATGCCCTCTGACGAAGATTGCAACATGGCTCTCATGTATTATAATACTCTGGGCAAGACATCATCAAAAATCATTTTATATACCTCATCCATGATCGTATTCACAAATATGAACATGTTGATCTGCTTTTGAACATTTGAAGAAAACATTGTGGATAGAAACTATATCTCTGACACATTTGAACACAATAAAATGTTCAACAATAAAGGCTGGTATCTGAAAAATCTAACCTTGGGAAACTTGACTAACTAGGTATGGATTGCTTCAACTAAAAACTCATTAAAATTGAAACAATGAACTAAATTGGATTCAATATCGGTCAAGCCTATACTCAGCAAAAACCCCAAAATGACTTCACTCACATGCTTATCATCATCCAAACCTAAAACCTAACTGTCCACTAACATGACTAATTGAATTTCATCTCTGAAAATACTGACATTGTATGGGAAAAACAAACCCTCTAATGACTGACCTACTTTTAAAATGTTGGACAAGAATTGACATCAAATTTATGTTCCACAATTTTTGTACATCTCAATCATAACTTTTTCATTGAGAGACTCAAGACTTATGGGGAAATTATCAAGCAAACTTATCAGTTCATGAACAACTTTCGCGTCAATTCTACAAAGAATTTTTGAAGCCGCACAATTCATAACAATCCTCTCAAAAGATGAATAATTGTTTGCACACCACTCGATGGATTCCGGGAACGGAAAAGTTTGTTCGACGGCAAAGTAATATAGGAAAGAACTACAGACATTTAGGACATCGTCTTCCTATAAATTATACTGCCATAAACGTTCCTTTGAAACAGAGATACTGCATACCAACAGAATTGGGTCAAAAACATTCCCATCCCTATCAACGACTACTTCTTTTCTTTCATCTAAAACCCTACACAATACCCCTAAACTCTGATCTTTTTCCATAATGAACAATGGCAACAAGTCTTCAATGAGAATCTCAGAGTTTAGGCCTACCTAATAGCTGACCAATGCAAAGGAATTGACTTTTTGGAAAACAATGGCACACTGTCTCTGCTTATTTTCACCTACAACGTGCAAACAAAAAATAACTTTTTACCTTGGTCAACTCGCCTTTATATGATGGATAACAGTTCCGGAGTTTCAAATAAGTTGTTTTTCCTTTACCACTTTTCCCAGCGGAACTCACTAAAGAATGCCACATGGAAAGTGGTTTGAATTCCGCTACCACTTATCTGTTTTAACTGCCTCACAAGTTCGAGCTATAGATTATAATGTGGCCATTGATCAAATTACCTCTTTCATCATAACTGGTAGATCAAACCCCTTCTATGCAATCCACCAACCCTTTGTCATCGCTTAACCTTGCATCTTTATATTGTAGATTAACTCATGGCCGTAGATTTATTCCATGTTATCTTCGGACTCTCAATCTTGTCAACTCATTAACTCATTCCGCTTATCCACCAAATTCTTTGCTATCATACAGCTTTTTGCAGTGATTTATTTTACAACCATAGATCCATACGATCACAAATCTACACCCTCCAATGCTGCAGTAAAATAACCAAAGTGCACATTTTGATTTAGCTCATGAAAATAAACCTTTTGCCAATGCTTAAATGAGTACCCTTTGGTCATATTTCACCAATTTTTTATTTATCCCTTATTATTTCTTGGTCTTATCTTCTTTTAATCACTCAACATGGAAGGTGTTAACAACTGGCTCCAACTAGGGATAATATCCTCCCTGTGAGGTATCAAAGGACTCATAGACCAGGTGCCTATTTCTGACTTTTGTACCCAAAACTTCAAACTTTTTATTTTTCAGAAATGAATTTTCTTTCTAAATAAAAGAAAATGGCTACCCCTCAAGATCTTAGGGCCTTCACTCTAGGCTTCAAATCTATTTGGTTCGCCATCTGTATTGCTTTTAGGAAAAAATAAATATTTACAAATTTGGTACAAGAATTACCTTCTGCCTTGGGACAAATAGTACAAGAATTACCTTCTATCTAGCAAAACCCCATTTTGGTGCTCTAGAATGAATGCATTCTCTCTTCTATGACCTGTAATAACATAAGGACCTACCCACATGTGGTCAAATTTTCCATGTTTTCCTTCCCTCGGAGCATCCCACTTTAATACTAGGCCATCGATTTGGAATTGTTCTTCTTTCACCCCTCTATCAAAAGTATTTTTAATTTTTTCCTAATGCATTTTCATTTTATTATATCCTTTATTCCTTTTCTTGTTCAATTCGATAATTTTGTTTATCCTTCTTTTCATATGGTTCAGCTCGTCCTGCTGTTCCTGTAACAACTTCATAACTGGTACACCCAATGATGCTGGAAAAATGACTTTAGTTCCATATACCAATTGAAAAGGAGACATTCCAATTACCCTTTTAGTGCTAATTCTATCAGCCCACAAAGCATACTTAAGCCTGGTGTGCCAAGCTCTTTTTTTCTCTTCTAATAACTTCTTAATGATTCTGTTGCTGCCGTAACTTTTCCTCCCCGATTTTATTTTTTCACTTAAACTCTGGGACCCCTCCTCATCATTTTGCTTGGATTGATTGTTAAAGGCTTGACCCCTCGAACATATCTGTTCGTCTTGAAGTTGAATACCCGCTATTTTTTTTGCCTCGTTCAGTTTATTTTGGGTCGTATGGTCTGTTTAATACCCATAGAACATGAAAATGTTGCCTTAGCAAAGAAAAAATGTTTTTAGCTACAATTGATCCTTAACGCTGTTGGTTTTTGCTGTGGATCGGACCTCTTGCGGAAGATCCTGAGCCTCAACTCACCCGCCGTTGCGGCTCCCGGATCAAACTTTCCGCCCTATTGGAGTTACATCTGGCGCCCGATTCGTTTGCTCAGACTGCCTGCTCCCAAGTTTTCTCACCCACCGTTGCGGCTCCCGGATCAAACTTTCCGCCCGATTGGAGTTTCGTCCGACACCCGATTTGTTTGTCTCGATCGCTTGCTCCTGAGGTTCTAATTGCCCACCATTGCGGCAGGGAGGATAAAGTCAGCTCCCGATTAGAGTTTCACCCGACGTCTGACTCATTGCTCTTTTCTCCCGCCCGCGTCGCTCAGCCTTTGCATCATCCGCCGTTGCAGGTGGTAGAGCAATCTAGCCTCCAATACCCTCCTCTCCAGCGTCCAGTTGCCTTTATCACCCATGTTGTCACTTTCCTGGTTCTTATGCTCCTCCGCCATTGCGGCTCCTGAAAGCCTTGTCCCATCCGATGCAGGAGTCTTTTCCCATCCGATCCGAGTATCGCCCGACCGCCGATGTATTTTTGCCGCAAGTTCTTTCCCGGATGAACCAGGCTAGCCCCTTGTAGATTTATCATTATGGTTAGAAATTTTAGATGCCTAACATCTCAATTTAGTGGATAATGCACCAAAGTTGTATGCAGAGAGAATCCCCTAGATCACTGAAGCAACGTATTGCAAAGAAAAGGACAACATAAACGAATGACAGAGGCACCGACGAGGCATTTTCAGCAGTTACTATCAGAAGGTAAACGCCTGTGGAAATGATGGGGAAAACATAACGGCCAGAGAGGAAACTGAATCATGAAGGGTCCTGAAAGATCATACGCTGAGGGCAGCCCAGAAGGCAGCAGTTGTGGTTTAAATAACGGGAATCCTGACTGAAAGGGGGCTTTTTCCCCTGGAAAAAATTGTAAATGTTTGCTTGTAAGATGAACTACTTCGTTTTACAAAAGGAACTGCAATTCTACCTGGTTGGAGAAAGTGAAATGGAATGTATCAATGTGTTTCGATGAATGATGTTGGAAAGGAACTATTTCATTTTCAGCTGCATTTCATTTACTATGAGAATGTTTAATTTCCTGAACCTATGTTTTTATTGAATGTTCTTTGGTATTTTCATGATCTTTCCATGTGAGTAATAATGGTATTCATACAGCAATTGGCTACCTGGTTGTTAAATAATTGTGATTGTTCATGTGTCTGAAAGGAGTATCAGCTAACTGTAACCCTTCATACTGCATGTGCAAAAAATTGAATTACTCACTTAAAATTGATGGCTCGCTCCCTAGTGTAAGATTAGACAATTAGTTTCTTTCTCATTGTATATGATTTGGTTGCCTGCGGGTCTAAGACGAGAGGTAAGAACCTGCGCATCGCATCGTGACCGCCCCTTGCAGTCTAATCACCTTGCACTTAGTTAGGAACGTGCATTTCATCTCTTAAGTTAAAATACAAAAACTCGGTGGACCGGGCCACAACCGGTAAAGCTTTGTTTTTTGTTACTTAACTCACGTTAGCCGGACCGCAAACTGGACGGATTCCCTATACCAAACAGTCAGCGGGCTAGTTGGGAACGCTGATTGGGGAGAATCCCTTACTGTTTCCACCTGCGATTTTCTAGGCCTCAACAGAATTGGCGCTAGAAGGAGGGCCGCCAGTGTATGGCTGGCCAAGGAAACCCGTTTTACAGAGATCATTCCACTGGTTACAGTTCTGAAAGTAGTGGACCGCGCAATCCGATTCCAGTAGAAGAAAACAGAGAGCATTTATATCCTGTTCGCAATGAAATTGTAAATCATCTAAGAAGACATACCCATGCGTATGTAAAGAAGATTGGAGGGTTGCCAATTATCCCTAAACTGCCTAGAAGAGAGTACAAGAAGAAGGAACGTCCTTTAAGTGAATATTCGGTGTTGGTAGGAAACTGCCTTACAGGAGGTTGAATTTCCTTTGAACCAAGTAGGTCCAGACACTCCTTACAGTTCTCCTGTTCGCACCCCTGTTGGTTCACGTCCCCACACCCCTGTTGGTTCACCTCCGCATTCTCCACCCCAACTCATGGCCGGTGTTAACACCAATCAACCCCCACCTAATCCTCCACCACCTGCATGGAAAGCTAGGTCACCTCTGAATCTGACCCCACCTTTGCACGACCTACCCCAAGCCTTTGAGAAGCTACTGCCCAAATTTGACCCAAATGAAAAAATCCTGGTGGATGACCATCTACAGAGTTTCTACTTGGCATTAGAAGGACTGAGGGCAGGGGAGCACGAAGATGTGGTTTGTAGACTATTCCCGCATACCCTCAAAGGAGCTGCGGCCTCGTGGTATTTTGGATTGCTCGCCAATTCTATCCCAGACTGGGATACTTTCGAGAGAATATTCAGAAGTAAGTATGCCATCCAAAAGACTCACGCTGCCCTCATGAAAGGACTGTGTGCATTGAAGAAAGAGAAAAAAGAAAAGGTTCACAACTTTACACAAAGGTTTGCAGCATATCTAAAAAATTTCTCTGAAATAGATAATCCTTCAGATAAAGTACTGATTGAATACTATACTTCAGCTTTGGGTCCTGATTTAGCCATGTTTGCAAAAGGTAGGACCAAGCCTACTTTGACGGAGACTTATGAAGAGGCAGAAGTGGTGGAGGCTGAAAGGGAGAGCGTCGAAGATTATCCTGAACAGTCAAGGGAGAAAAGGAAAACCTTACTATTTACTAATCCCAAAGAGGAGAAAGCACCAGACTATGAAGGTATGGCCAAAATGGTGCAAAATCTCTCTAACAAGATCATAGATTTAGAGAAAGAAAAAGAAGCACAAAAGTTCTACAAGCCATACTATAAGAAAAGAGAAGACAGCAATCAGGCCCAACCTCCTCCTCAAAGGAATGCATCCATGAATTTGACAGACATAGGTATGGAATAATTTCTGTACTTTTCATCAGCAGCCTCACTCCGAAAAAACTGTCCGCAATGGATAAATTCAATGACATTGGTCATGAATCAGATGTTGGATTCCAGACTGACAGAAGAAGATGATGAGGAGAGGAAAGAAAATGCTGCTTCCACTTCTACAAAAGAATAGGAGGAAGAGACTATGGAATTATGGAGTTCTGTTTCCGTGCTCGACGCTGAAGAGGAAAATACTCAAGGACGCAAAGGGGTCAGAGAGGCTAACGCGACAACTAGAAGTAAAGGGACGGTTAGTGATGACAGTCTTTTACTCCCAAAGATCAGGAGGCTGCAAAGGAATGTCAGGAAAAAGTTTCACGACAAGGCCTTGGCTGATCAGATACCGGAATTCACTATTACCATCCAAGACCCTAGACAAAATAGAACATCGCCTGAGTCAAATCAAGAGAACGTGAGTGCTGGTAAATCTCAGCCTACTAGATCGCAAATTGAATATGACATTGTTGAAGATTTGAAGAAGGTTAAAGCAAACGTCCCATTGTTCGAAATGTGCAAAGTACCTCAACAGAAAGAAAAACTGTTGAAAGCACTTGAAATGTCTGAAGAAAAACTGCCCACTAAAAATCAGCCCCGGGATGAAGAAGAAATCGGAGAAGCTAGCACCGGAGGTATGTCTAAAACTAAACATCCACCTTTCCTCCTGACATTTGAAGTTTTCAATCATAACATGCACAATTGTCTAGTAGACTCAGGGGCGTCAATTAATGTCATGCCCATATCGGTATGCAAGAAAATAAATGGGTAGCCTAAGCCATCCACGTGGAGGGTGGTGCAATTGGATAGGACAGACGTTAAGGTGATTGGTGAAATGGAGGACATCCTAATTAGCCTAGCATCTGATAGCAGAGTATGCCAAGTTATTAACATCGTAGTGGCTGACATACCAGATGCTTACGGCCTGGTCCTAAGTAGGGATTGGTCAGCTAAATTAAATGGGTATTTCGCTTCAGATTGGTCACATCTTTGGTTACCATACAAAGGAAGTCCCAATCAAATCAAAGTTCTGAGAGAACCTTACATGAAGTATAACATCACTCAATTGGATGAGAAGAATGTACCAGTTGAATCTGTATTGGGAAACTACTTTCTTGAACTAGAACCAGGGAATTATCAAACGGAAGAAGCCAGCAGCACATCTGACACTCAGCCTGATCTACTTCATTTTTCTCAGGCTGATGAGCTTGACTGTAAAATAGTAGATTTAGCTGTAGGAGTAAATTCGGTTTCAGTAGATAATGTTTTCTGGACTCTATATTTTGACGGCTCAAAGACGTTAGAAGGGTCAGGGGCCGGCTGCGTCCTTATTGATCCACAAAAAAATAAACACTTCCTTTCTTGTAGATTAGAGTTTGAGTGTACTAACAATACAGCCGAATATGAAGCATTATTGCAGGGACTCAAGAAAGCGATCGATCTAGAGGTTAGTAATTTAAAAGTTTTTGGGGACTCCGAAATAGTTGTGAAACAAATAATAAATCAAATACATTGTGTCTCCCCTCACTTGAAAGCTTACCAAAACGAGGTATGGGATTTGCTTAGACATTTTCATGCATTTAGCATTATTTCAATCCCAAGGATAAAAAAACACAGCTGCTGATATTTTAGCTACATCAGCTGCCAGGCTGGTTCCCACTAATAACAAATTCTCTATTGAATTACTTTTCAGGCCTTTAGTACCGGACATGATCACCAACCTGCGAGTATTTGACGATGATCAGCAGATAATTGAATGCTTGACAAATGATGAAGTCTTTAAAGGGGCTATCATAGACGATGAGGAACATCAGGCTGAAATGAAATATAACAATTTCATTCCCAAAGGAGTTAGGACGTTGGAGAAAATGTTTGACTTGAATGAGAAATTTAGAAGACCCGCTAATGTGAAGACGCACAGCTCAACTCTACAGTTTGAGCTAATTAACTTAGGGACTGAAACGGATCCCAAGTTCGTCAACCTCAGTAAAAGTTGTTCACCTGCGGAAAGGGACAAGTTTCTTAGTCTGTTTAAGCAGTACAAGGATGTCTTCTCCTGGACGTATGCAGATTTGAAAACTTACGACACTAGTATTATTAAGCATATCATTCCTATTAAAGCTGGCGTTAAGCCATATCAACAGCCGTTACAAAAAATGCACCCCAAGCTGGAGCCGCTGATTCAAAGCGAGGTGAAGAAATTGCTAGATGCCAGGATCATCTTTAAAGTCAGACATTCTGAATGGGTGTCAAACCTGGTGCCTGTCATGAAAAATTTGGGAGAAATCAGACTGTGCGTGGACTTCAGAAACTTAAACCGCGCCTCGGATAAAGACAACTACCCGGTACCTCCCATGGAGCAATTGCTTCAGATGGTTTCTGGTTCTGAAATGTTTTCATTGTTAGATGGTTTCTCTGGCTACAACCAAGTATTGGTATCGGAAGAAGATCGATTGAAGACGACATTCAGAAGTAAATGGGGAACTTTTGCATATAGAAGAATGCCCTTTGGACTGATTAATGCTGACGCAACATTTCAGAGAGCGATGGACATAGCTTTTCGCGGATTGATTGGGCGAAGTGTGGTGGTCTACCTGGACGACATCACGATTTTTTCGAATAAAAGAGGGGAGCACGCGTTTCACTTAAAGCAAATCTTTGAACGCTGCAGGAAATATGGTATTTCCCTCAATCCTAAGAAGTGCGTGTTCGCGGTTACTAAAGGTAAGTTACTGGGGCATATAGTTTCGAAGAGGGGTATATCCATAGATCCAGAAAGAATTAAGGCTATTGAGCAAATCCCTATGCCTCATAATAAAAAGGGGATGCAATCCTTCATGGGAACGATAAATTTTGTGCATAGGTTTGTGCCTGATTTTGCCTAGACTGTTAAACCATTACAGCAGATGGTTAAGCAAAATACACAATTTAAGTGGACTGAAGCGGAAAAGAATGCTTTCAGTAAAATCAAGACTGCTGTTGCACATGCGCCCTCTCTGAAAAGTCCAGATTTTGACAAGGATTTTATTATATATACATTTGCGTCCAATGATTCATTGGCTTCCGTACTTACACAAAAGGAAGACGGGGGTGATGAATACCCAATTTCTTTTATGAGTACTGGGCTGCAAGGAGCTGAATTAAACTACCCAGCCATTGACAAACAGTCATACGCAGTATTTAAGGTAGTCAAGCAATTCAGGCCTTATATACTCAAAAATCGAACCAAGGTAATAGTCCCTTACCCAGCCGTAAGGTCCCTTCTCATTCAAAAGGAATTGGGAGAAAGAAGGGGCAACTGGGTAACAGCCCTTCAAGAATACGACTTGGAATTCAAACCAGCCACTATAGTGAAAGGTCAGGGGTTATGTAAGCTGATGACTGGAAGCAGTAATGATGAAGAGCAAGCATGGGATGATGAAGCTGAGTTGCATGTAATGGATGTTTGTCCTTTATTCACAGCTCCTGAATCTTGGTATAGAGACCTTGTACATTTCCTGCAGTCAGGGGTGTTGCCTGAACATTGGAGTTCCAAACAAAGAAGAGCTTTGCGTCTAAAGTCAGCTTCCTACCAACTCGTAGAGGGCATATTATTCAG
>LPNX010717812.1:465781-536001 GCA_001517045.1 Pseudotsuga menziesii
AAGAGTCTAGAATACTATGCTGAGGCTCCGTGCACTTTACACTTAAAAGTCTAAGGGGTGATGACAGGGGACCCACGGAGAAGAGCAAGATGAACAGAGTGTTAAATATAAATGATCCCATGCCAGGAAATGAATGCCAGAAAGCAGATAAGAGTCAGAATTCCTATGAAAACATCATGCTTCAAAGCTAAATCTAAATCATAAAGTACTAATTTGCCAATGATCCTCTCCGTCCGTGAGCTGAAACTTTAAGCACATCGCTCACACAAAAGGGCACTATGGGATAGAGGATCCTGAATTAAAATTCAGTAAGAAAGGCACACATGAAGACTTGCATCATAAGGGGACAAAATCCAAAAGCACAAAAGCTGCTAGAATGGCATGGGAATGAGGAACAAATGAACGTTTCTGTTCATCACCTGCTACAATCCTGTGGTGTCCAACATCGTCAGCTACCTGAAAGAAAAATTAATAATGAACTCATACTTTGGCCTCAGTAGAGTTATCCGGACTCTAAAATATTGACTTTCATCGCCCGAACTGGACTGATATCAATTATTAAGGTACACACTTCTGTTATGGAGAAATCTGTATAGCTGGAAGAGTTCAATGGATACATTTGTTATGGAACAGTCTGCCATTCAAGAAAGAAATCACCCAGAGATCTAGGTTCACCAGGAAATCGCCAGTTGTTGCTGCCGCAACTTTTCCTCCCTGATTTTATTTTTTCACTTAAACTCTGGGACCCCTCCTCATCATTTTGCTTGGATTGATTGTTAAAGGCTTGACCCCTCGAACATATCTGTTCGTCTTGAAGTTGAATACCCGCTATTTTGTTTGCCTCATTCAGTTTAGTTTGGGTCGTATGGTCTATTTAATACCCATAGAACATGAAAATGTTGCCTTAGCAAAGAAAAAAATGTTTTTAGCTACAATTGATCCTTAACGCTGTTGGTTTTCGCTGTGGATCGGACCTCTTGCGGAAGATGTTGAGCCTCAACTCACCCGCCGTTGCGGCTCCCGGATCAAACTTTCCACCTGATTGGAGTTACATCCGGCGCCCGATTCGTTTGTTCAGACCACCTGCTCCCAAGTTTTCTCACCCGCCGTTGCGGCTCCCGGATCAAACTTTCCGCCCGATTGGAGTTTTGTCCGATGCCCGATTCGTTTGTCTCGATCGCTTGCTCCTAAGGTTCTAATTTCCCACCGTTGCGGCCGGGAGGACAAAGTCAGCTCCCGATTAGAGTTTCACCCGACGTCTGACTCATTGCTCTTTTCTCCCGCCTGCGTCGCTCAGCCTTTGCATCATCCACCGTTGTGGGTGGTAGAGCAATCTAGCCTCCAATACCCTCCTCTCCGGCATCCGGTTTCCTTTAACGCCCTTGTTGTCACTTTCCTGGTTCTTATGCTCCTCCGCCGTTGTGGCTCCTGAAAGCCTTGTCCCATCCGATGCAGGAGTCTTTTCCCGTCCGATCCGAGTATCGCCCGACCGCCGATGTATTTTTGCCGCGAGTTCTCGCCCGGATGAACCCGGCTATCCCCTTGTGGATTTATCATTATGGTTAGAAATTTTAGATGCCTAACATCTCAATTTAGTGGATAATGCACCAAAGTTGTATGCAGAGAGAATCCCATAGATCGCTGAAGCAACATATTGCAAAGAAAAGGACAACATAAACGAATGACAGAGGCACCGACGAGGCATTTTCAGCAGTTACTATCAGAAGGTAAACGCCTGTGGAAATGATGGGGAAAACGTAATGGCCAGAGAGGAAACTGAATCGTGAAGGGTCCTGAAAGATCATACGCTGAGGGCAGCCCAGAAGGCAGCAGTTGTGGTTTAAATAACGGGAATCCTGACTGAAAAGGGGCTTTTTCCCCTGGAAAAAATTGTAAATGTTTGCTTGTAAGAGGAACTACTTCATTTTACAAAAGGAACTGCAATTCTACCTGGTTGGAGAAAGTGAAATGGAATGTATCAATGTGTTTCGATGAATGATGTTGGAAAGGAACTATTTCGTTTTCAGTTGCATTTCATTTACTATGAGAATGTTTAATTTCCTGAACCTATGTTCTTATTGAATGTTCTTTGGTATTTTCATGATATTTCCATGTGAGTAATAATGGTATTCATACAGCAATTGGCTACCTGGTTGTTAAATATTTGTGATTGTTCATGTGTCTGAAAGGAGTATCAGCTAACTGTAACCCTTCATACTGCATGTGCAAAAAATTGAATTACTCACTTAAAATTGATGGCTCGCTCCCTAGTGTTAGATTAGACAATTAGTTTCTTTCTCATTGTATATGATTTGGTTGCCTGCGGGTCTAAGACAAGAGGTAAGAACCTGCGCATCACATCGTGACTACCCCTCATAGTCTAATCACCTTGCACTTAGTTAGGCACGTGCATTTCATCTCTTAAGTTAAAATACAAAAACTCGGTGGACCGGGCCGCAACCGGTAAAGCTTTGTTTTTTTTTACTTGACTCACGATAGCTGGACCGCAAACCGGACGGATTCCCTATACCAAATAGTCAGCGGGCTAGTTGGGAATGCTGATTGGGGAGAATCCCTTGCTGTTGCCGCCTGCG
Source organism: Pseudotsuga menziesii (assembly GCA_001517045.1). Lineage (NCBI taxonomy): Eukaryota > Viridiplantae > Streptophyta > Pinopsida > Pinales > Pinaceae > Pseudotsuga > Pseudotsuga menziesii. The sequence goes on from LPNX010717812.1 coordinate 468,376, forward strand.
ATTTTCCAGGCCTCAACAGATTCTTATTAGACTTTTATTAGAAGACTCTTCCAGTGCATTTCCCTGTGGATAGTAAGTAGTTGAATGGTTAAGACTGATGTGATATTTATGAAAAAAATTAATTATCTTTTTGGACTTAAAATCTGTTGCATTATCAGTCACAATTCTTCTAGGACAGCCAAACCTAGCCAATATATTTTCTTAAAGAAAATCCATGATCATTGTCTCAGTATCTCTCCTAGTAGGTATTGCTTCAAACCACTTTGTGAAATAGTCTGTAGCTGTTAAAATCCACTTATGTTGTCCTGAATAATTTGGGTTTATCTCTCTAATAAAATCCAATCCCCATTGTTGAAAAGGAGCTTCTACTATTTTTGGATTAAGAGGAAGTGGAATTAATTTTCTCTTACCATCAAAAATATGACATTGGTGACATGTACTATTCTCTTTGTATAAAAACCGGCTCTCAAAATTTTGTTTGCTGTCACTTTCCAAGAATGATGTCCTCCACAATCTCCTTTATGAAATTTATTAACCGTTTGTTGGGCTTCATTTTCCAAAAGAAAATTGAGTAACACACCACCAGGGTCCTTCCAGTAAAGATACTAATTTAAAATACAAAATTTGGGATCTCTAAACTTCACAGATCTTGCTCTAGTTTTACTTAATCTTGCAGGAGGTTGTAAATTTTGTAGAACTTGAACAATATCAGAATACCATGGAGATGTATACAAATCAATCATCACTTCCACCCCTGTGTCCAATTGATTAGATTGACCAGATAAGAAATTAAGCTGTAAGGATTCACAGTTTGATTATGTCAGCATTTTTACAAGTCCTTCTCCTTTAATCAACTTAGTGGGCCTAATTTCTATATCATACCCCAATAATGTTGCAATCCATTTCGCTCTCCTCCCTTCTGGATCAGGCCATGTAAGAATTCCTTTCACCACATTAGTTGAAACATAAGCAATTATATGTGAATGAATAATATATACCTTGAAATCTTTCAAAGCCTTAACCAAAGTGTATGCCTACTTCTCTATAATATCATATTTTAATTCTGCATCTCTAAACATCTTACTGAAAAAGGCTATAGGTTACTCCATATTCTCATTATTTTTTCGTAACAAGACATCAGCAATAGTATGTTCTGACGCATATGAAAATATTAAAAAATCTTTATTGAAATCTAGACTTGCAAGCATGGGAGCTTTTGAAATAGCTTGTTTTATTTCTTTAAAATATTTCTTAGCCTCTGCTGTCCACTTTGTTTCATGACCCTTTCTCAGCTTATTAGTGATATTCATCAGTATTTTAGAAAAACTGGGAATAAATCTTCTCAAGAAATTTACCTACCCAATGAATGACTGTATCTCCTTTTTGCTTCTTGGTTCTCCCACCTTCAAAATTGCACTGACTCTATCTGGATCAATCTTTATTCCATCATTTGAGATAATATGACCCAATAACTTCCCTTCCTTTAATGCAAAATTTGATTTTTTTATTATTCAATGATATACCAAATTTTCTGCATTTTATAAAGACCTTTTCCAAATCGTTAATATACTCCCTATTAGACTTTGAATATACAGTGATATCGTCCATATAAATTACCACAAATTTACCTATTTCTCCTGCAAATGCAATGTCCAAGGCATGCTGGAAAGTAGCCCCTGCATTCATCAAACCAAAAGGAATGTTTGCATACATAAATGTGCCCCATGGTGTGGTAAAAGTAGCCTTTTATTGATCTTCAGGTAACACTTTGATTTGATTGTATCCTAAAAATCCATCCATGGTTGAAATTCTTTCTACTTCGACCACTTTATGCAGAATATGATCCATTTTCGGTAAGGGATAGTTATCCTTCATTGAGACTTTATTCAAATTCCTGAAATCTATACAAAGACTTATCTCTCCATTCTTATTTCTGACAGGAACTAGATTAGCTACCCACCTAGAAAATCTCAAAGTCACAATAATCTTGGCATCAAACAATTTCTTGATTTCATTCTCAATAATTGGCAACAGCTTTGGATTTATCCTTCTGAGTTTCTACTTGAAATGTTTTTCTCTAGGTTTGATTGGAATAGTATGTCGTATTATTGAAGTGTCATATTCCTTGAGGTCCTCATAACTCCAAGAAAACACATCAGTATATTTTTTCATCAATTTCACATACTCTTCTTTTTCTTTGGCAGGCAAATTTTTAGACAGCTTCACAATCCTCGGATTTTCTTCAGTGCCAATATTTTTATCTTCAACAACATTGTCAGTAGGTTTCACTTTTGGATCCTTTGCAACATCATTTTGATCAAAAATCTTCTCTAAGGGGATCAAAACTCTTGGGATAAAATTACTTTTCAATTGAATTATATCTTTTCCTCCTAGAGTTCCCTTTAATTTTCCAGTATTAACCATTTCTTCTTCATTTTCTTCAGCATCTTGAAGATTTTCACCACTATCATTTTCACCATCAATATGAGTGTTTACAAATTCACTAGACAATTCTAAATATCTTTTTATTTGCATGTCATCTTCAAATACCTGCCAGTATTTAGAATTGTCTGGTATGGAAGGTTGATTCACAATGTCAACTTGGTATTCTCTTTGACCAATAGTGGGAGTTTTAAATTTATCAACAGTAATTTCCAGAGAATCAGCTACTTTGTTTTCATATCTAGGAACCACTTTAATTGTATGCTCTGTAAAATAGTTACCAAACATGTCCCATACTTCATTTCTATAAGCCCTCATCCTAGGATATCTGGTTTGATAACTATCATTCACCTGGTTTATTACAAGCTCTGAATCTCCCAAAACCTGTATCCTTTGTGCTCCCAAATCCTTCAATGCATGCAACCCAAGTAACAAAGCTTCATACTAGGCTACATTATTTATGCATTCAAATGTTAATTTATATGATAAAGATTTAAAATCCCTGATAGGAGAAATTATATATACACCAACACCTACACTAGCTTTTGCCATAGACCCATCAAAATACATGGTCCACAATCCTTCTTTTTCTGTTTCTTTTCCAAATCATTTTGTTCCCTTACCACTTCTTCATCTTCTGCAGATTTAGTTTGCAATGGAGACTCGAGATTACATGGAACAGTATCATTGAAGAAAATAGAAGATCCTAAGTCAGTATCAACAGCATATATATGATGAATGTCCGGTCTAACCTTCTATTATTTGATCTGACTAAGATCGTGTTAATCCTCAATTTACCACCTATTATCACTCAAAATATACCTAAGGTTGTGAAGGAAATCTCAAGGTAACAGCAAAACCACTTTTAGAAAGAAACTAGCTTTCCTTTCCAGAGAGGGATCTCTCCAATACATATTTAACAAGGCCAGATATATGAATCAATAGTTTTGAGCTATGTAGATGGTTGAAACAAAACACATAACCATTGGGATATGGAGTCAAAACAGATAAAGATAATACAAAGCTCCCCACTTAGAATTTCAACAAAGGCAAGATAACTATTCATTTACAGTCATTCATTGATTATCAGGCGATAGGAAAGAAACATGAGCAGTTCATTAATATAGAGCATAACAAGAGGAATTCCATATCAACTTTAGAAGAAAGATTTCTAGATATCTAAAACAATAGCCAAAGCATAATATGTATGAATTCTGAAACTATTACACACTAAGTTCAGATATGAAAGAAAACAAAATGGAAGGTAGCACTTAGAAAACATTCATAGGGAAAGAAAGCATAGACTGTAACATAAACAATACATGAATCTTTGAAGATAAACTAGCATTCATCTCTATAATTTATTCAAAAATGGTTCTCACAAAACATAAGTCCAATCTTACAGGTTCCAACTCCCGATACATCAATAAAATTCAAATATATACACAATAGTTTCTTCCAAGTAGATCGAAAACCAACTAAGTGCTAATCATAAGTTCTTGTAACTATTTCCCTAATAACTAGGAATAATAATTACATGCTTTTGTTTGAAATAACAGTTTTGCTTGATTTCAGCAAATCCACAACTGCAAGGTACCACGAACAAACAGCTTCCTGAGAGTGCAACATATGTCCTTATGAATGTAATATGTATTTAGTTTTCCCAAATTTTTCCAGAATGTTCCATTGCTCGGAATTTGGAATGTCGTACTCCGTCATTTCTCTTATCGACACCTCTAAATTCACATAGGATTCATAAGACACAGCTGGTAATCCTTTTGTAATAACTAAAAATTGGTTCAAAAATTCAAAATCTTCTGTTAACTTTTCAACAACCAACAAAGCACTTTTAGTTTTGAAGATGAAAGGACCAACCTTCAGAGGGAATTTTACATCAGAAGATTTTTTGAATGCTCTGAAGTGTTCCTCTTCTGCATACAGCCTCTGTCTAATGGATTCTAATGAAAACACTCTTGGTGTAAAAAAGGCAGGTAACCTGTATGGTTCTCCAGTGAACCCATACACTCTTATAATAGTAAATTCTTTGTACAAAAAGAAATCCCCTGTTCTTCCCTCTGACGAACATTGCAACATGGCTCTCATGTCTTCCAATACTCTAGGAAAGACATCATCAAAAATCATTTTATATACCTTAGCCATGATCGTATTCACAAATTCAAACATGCTGATTTTATTTGGAAGGTCTGAAGAAAACATTGTGGATAGAAATTGTAGCTCTGACACATTTGAACACAATAACATGTTCAACAAATAAGACTGGTATCTAAAAAATCTAACCTTGGGAAACTCAACTAACTGGGCATGGATTGCTTCAGCTAAAAGCTCATTAAAATTGAAACAATAGACTAAATTGGATTCAGGATCGGTTGAGCCTATACTTGGCAAAAAAAACAAAATAACTTCACTCACATGCTTATCATCATCCAAACCTAAAACTTTAACGGCCAATAACATGACTAATTGAACTTCATCTCTAAAAATACTGACATTGAATGGAAAAAACAAACCCTCTAATGACTGACCTACTTTTAAAATGTTGGACAAGAAATGACATCTAATTTATGTTCCGCAATTTTTGTACAACTCAATCAGAATTTGTTCATTGAAAGACTCATGACTTACAGGGAAATTATCAAGCAGACTTAACACTTCATGAACAACTTTCGCATCAATTCTACAAAGAATTTTCGAAGCCGCACAATTCATAACAATCCTCTCAGAAGATAAATAATTTTTTGCACACCACTCTACGAATTCCAGGAAGGGCAAAGTTTGTTTGACAGCAAAGTAATATAGGAAATAATTACAGACATTTAGGACATCATTTACCTATAACTTATATTTCCATAAACGTTCCTTTGAAATAGAGATACTGCATACCGATAGAATTGGTTCAAAAACATTCCCATCCCTATCAACGGCTGCTTCTTCTCTTTCATCTAAAACCCTACACAATACCCCTGACCTCTGATCTTTTTCCATAATGAACAATGGCAACAAGTCTTCAATGAGAATCTCAGATTTTAGGCCTACCTAATAGCTAACTAATGTGAAGGAATTGACTTTTTAGAAAATTATGGCGCACTGTCTCTACTTCTTTTCACCCACAATGTGCAAACAAAAAATAACTTTTTACCTTGGTCAACTCACCTTTATATGATGGATAAAGGTTCCAGAGTTTCAAATAATATTTTTTTCCTATACCACTTTTCCTAGTGGAACTCACTAAAGAATGCCACGTGGAAAGTGGTTTGAATTCTGCTACCACTCATCTGTTTTAACTGCCTCACAAGTTCGGGCTCCAGATTAGATTGTGGTTGTTGATCAAATTACATCTTTCATCAAAACCGTTAGATCAAACCCCTTCTATGCAATCTTCCAACCCTTTGTCATCGCTTAACCTTGCATCTTTATATTGCATATTAACTCATGGCCGTAGATTTATTCCATGTTATCTCCAGACCGTCAATCTTGTCAACTCATTAACTCATTCCGCTTATCCGCCAAAGTATTTTCTATTGTACAACTTTTTTGAGTGGGTTATTTTACAACCATAGATCCATATGATCACAAATATATACCCTCCAATGCTGCAGTAAAATAACCAAAGTGCACATTTTGATTTAACTCGTGAATATTAACCTTTTGCCAATGTTTAAATGAGTACCTTTTGGTCATATTTTTCCAATTTTTTATTTATCACTTATTATTTCTTGGTCTTATCTTCTTTTAATCACTCAAAATGGAAGGTGTTAACACCACCACCAACAAATGTAAATATGCTTCGGGTAAAACTGGGGCATATGGGCTACTATCACAAGTTTATCATAGGATATGCTGCGATTACTACTCCAATGGAAAAGCTGCTCAAGAAAGATGTTGCATTTGAATGGACTCCAGAATGTCAAGGAAGCTTTGACACCTTGAACGCCAAGATGGCCTCTACACCAATACTATTTTTTCCTAATTGGAATAAAGAATTCCATGTGCATGTTGATGCTTCTTCTACTGCACTAGGGGTTATTCTTATGCAGCCAGGTGAGGGTGACCTAGATCATCCAATAGCATACGCCAGTAGAAAGTTGTCATTTGATGAAAAAAATTATACCACAACAGAAAGGGAAGGCCTGGCAATGGTTTATGCCCTGCAAAAGTTCAGAAACTATTTGTTGGGAGGACATTTCAAGATGTTCACTGATCACTCTACTTTACAATACCTAGTCAATAAGCCTATGTTGGGGGGGGGGGGGGGGGAATCTGTAGATGGTTTCTTTTGTTCCAAGAATTTGATTTTGAAATAGTGGTAAATCCAGGGTGGTTGAACATTGGCCCGGATCATCTATCACGTGTTGTGAATGGTGAAGAACCAACCAATATTGATGATGGATTTCCAGATGTGCCATTGTTTAGGGCTGGCATCACCGATGATCACTATGCACCAATTATCCAGTTTTTGGCTACTGGAATCACTCCGGCAGAGATGTCGACTAGACAAAAGAAGTAGTTGGTTGTGAAAGCTTCTTATTTTTAACTAATTGCTGGGTAGTTATATAATCTTAGACCAGATAAAATCCTGCAACGGTGCATCTTACTGCATGATTGAGGCCCCATTCTAGAAGAAGAACATGCAGGAATTGCAGGAGGTCACTATGTAGGTCAGACTACTGCATGAAAGGTGTTGCATGCTGGGCTATGGTGGCCCATGTTGCATAACGATGTTGTAGAATATGTGAGGAGCTATGATGTCTGCGAATGGGTCGGTAAACCATCGCAGTGAGATGAGATGCCATTGGTGCCGCAGATGACTCTGCAACCATTTGATAAATGGGTCGTGGATTTTGTGGGTCCTATAAATCCACTAGGGAAGCGCACTGGTGCGTGATACATTACTACTGCAATTGACTACCTGACTCAGTGGGTGGAAGCTGCACCAGTAGTCGATTGTACCACTGCGACAACAACGCAGTTTAGTTTTGACAACATTGTGACACGGTTTGGGTGTCCTAGAATCCTGATGAGTGACCAGGGCAGTCACTTTGTCAACCAGATGGTAAAAGCGCTAATTGAAAAACTACAAATACAACATAAGAGGAGTACACCATACCGTCTGCAGGAAAATGATACTATTTAGGCATTCAACAAAATTTTGGTAATAGCACTGACAAAGGTATGTAATGCTAACCACGATGACCAGGACTTAAAACTTCCAGCAGTTCTATGGGCCTATCGCACTACTTGCAAACGGTTAACTAGTCAAAGACCCTTTAAGTTGGTTTATGGGTAAAAAGCAGTCATGCCCATGGAATATATTGTTCCCAGCTTGCGCATTGTCATGAAAATAGGCATGGATGATGCAGAGGCATTCGAAAAGTGCATTGCGCACTAGATCTAGATCGAAGAAGATAGTTTCATTGCAGGCTTCCACCAATAGGTTGCGAAGGATCGACAAAAGGCATGGCATGATTGCCACATTAAGAAAAAATAGTTTGCAGAAGGTGATTTGGTGTTTTTATATGACAACAAGTTCCTCAAGCATCCTGATAAGTTACAAATGCACTGGTTAGGCCCATATCTTGTTCATTCCATTACATTTGGCGGTGCAGTTCAGTTACAACAGTTAGATGGCGCGATGTTGCCGAAGATCATTAACGGGAGTTTCTTGAAGCCCTATAGGACGGGTCAAGAGCTACGCATTGTTTGAAGTGCTAAAATATATATATAGGATTTTGGTTCAAAGCGAGCCCAGGGCGGGGCTATGCAAGGTTCAAGTTGTTAGCAATAATTGGTCAGCTACTTGCGACAGCTACAGGGTTGTGGGTTGGTCAAATCAGGTAATAAATGCAAGTAGTAAAACAGTTGGTTGGTGGCGCTTGTTGAAGAAACCCTCATTAATGATTAATCTAACCATTAGAGGAGTAGGATTGTTGTCGAATTTGGCATCATTAATACTAAATTTAGTAATAATGATGATAATATATTTGGCAATGATGAGTTTTGGATTGGATTTGGCTATAAAACCACGCATGGGATGCGTAAGACTGGAATTATTCAGTTGAGCAAGCAGAGTGTGAAGTAGCGGGTGAATTGTGCAGAGTAGTAAGAGTTGTTGAGTGAGTAGAAGTGCATTCTTAGGTTTGAGTGGTGAGGGATGCTGAGCGACCTTGATTCGATAGATATTTCTAGTGAGTACGAGTCCCCCAGTCGATCCACGGCTGTTGAAGAAGAAATTATGAGCATGCCAGTCGGTTCATCATCCATTCCCAAGCGGAAGCAATAGACTCAAGGCCCAGTCCTACGCTGCCATAGAAGAGGAAAACTCGCACGTCTGTGAGAATTCGAGGAGAAGGAACTGCAAAGATCGAGCCATTGAGCTCAGAAGCTGTTGAGTCTGTGGCCCTTTAGGGTGTCTTTGTTCATGACATTTTGGGATATGTCGCTCCTATGCGTCTGAGAGCCAGGCCAAGGCAGCCGTCCAAAATTCAGAAGTATCCGCCTAAATTACCATCGCTTCCGGAGGGGATGATGTGCTCAGTCAATATCATCCCTGCGTTGATCGGGCTAAGATTTGAAGAACATGACTTGATTTTGCTTAAATATTTCCAGGATGATCCCTATGAATCAATCCCAATGGTGCTTGGTGGCCCCATTCAGCGAATTCCTAAGCCATGGGAAAGTGGGTTAGAAAAATATGGGTTGTTGGGGCTCATCAATATGCCTCATTTTGGTCATTTGAATGAATCCAATGCATGCGTAAAGAAACTATTGGCTTTTTTTCATGGAGGGACGATTTGGTTGAATACGTTGATCCCTGTTATAGTTGAGTTGATCGCAAGCATCACTGTTTTGCTGAAAGCTGGGGAAGATCTGGTGCAGTATATCCTTGGGAGGGATATAGATAAGAAACTTGCCAAGCAGCTGAAGGAGAGCTTTGGTTTACAATGGGATGGTCATGCTTATCATATTGATAGCATTAACTCGCAGATAGTATGCATTGGCACGAGGATTCTAGCAAGCAAGGTTGTTCACGAAAATCGGCTAGTCCAATGCAATTCAGGTGTCATCGCTTACGCCCAGAAGTGTGCTGAGTGGGTACAAATGAATTGGTTCTTGTTTTTATTGAATCAATTGCTTGAAGACATGCTTGGTGGTCAAAATGGGTGGCCATTTTCCTATAGTTGGTTGTTGCTCCTTATTGCTCTTATCGCCTGGATGGAACCTGATGACTATCAACCAATGGTTGTTGAGGCGGTGAATGTCTGCCACGGTGCCCGCTATCAAAACCTATGGTGGTTCGAAGAGCCCAGTCGATAGGTGGACTATACTATTAATTTCTGGGTTTATTGGGAAGCACTGCAGGTCATAGCCATCATTGTTCCCCGAGTCTCTCTTTATGCCGCGGCCAAGTATCAGTGAATCCTTCGGTTTTCCATCAGACCCCACTCTATTCATATTCAGGCCAGGTGGGACCCCAACCGACAGTGGTTACCATTTCCATATAAAGTCATGACAGAAGAATTGGATGCTATTGTACAATAATGTCTAAGGGAATGGTGCACCTCAGTGAGTCAAGAGGAATTATCTAAGGATCCATCGTAGGATGCCCCTGAAGAGTCTGTCTTGAAGGAGGTGAGCACCCATGACTTTGACAATGAGTCGTCAATGGATCCAGAGGATGCAACACAGTGTATGCGGGAGGAGACTCGCACCAAATGGCGTCAAGAATATGAGGCGGGTAGTGGTACTAGGTCGGGGATGGAAGACCAAATACAATGGCTTATCAAAGCCATCATTGACTCGTCTACGGCTACGACTACGACGATCCGCAAATCGAACCATGAAGAATTTGGTGTGGTAAGAGATAGACTAGATTGAATTTTTTCTGTTATTTCCCAGAAAACATCGGCAGGACCTATGCTACAGGACACCCCGTCGATCAACACTGATCCTTGGGCTAGGAACATGCAATTTCCCCCGACTTTGATAGATGCAGGAAATGAAGAAGTTCACCAGTTGATGCACCCGTTACAAAGCGTGACTTTGGATCTCAACAATATGTCCGCTATGGCATTGGTTGAGTTACAGCATGTTTCCGCCCTGGAACTCACAACATGACATAATGAACTGACTAAGGGATATGTCTAAGCTTAGAACACTACTGAGAAGCTGCAGAAGGAGGTAGAGGAGCTGCATCAAGTCTGGGTGCAGTTGGAAGAAGAAAAAGTGTGCGAGACCAACACGTTGAAGGTGACACAGGTAGAGTTGCAGCGGAATGTGGCTAAAGAAATTACTGAACTAAAAAGGGTACAAGACTTCCTGATTGTTGAATAGGTGCAGCTGTGTGACCACTATGGAAAAATTGAGCAAGCTATTTATGAAGCATGCCAGCACATTTTTGAGAACACGGGTGGACTCACCCCAGTTGAAAAGGCCAAGTGATTAGGGAAAACTGTTGTTCAACTTCAGGGTACCAACCTGATGCTCCAGGCCTTAGTACAAACCATGATGCCACCAGAGAAGGTTGTGGAATGAAAGGCCTCCATTGAAGAAATTGCAACTCAGTTTGGAAACATGGAGCAAGAGGCCAAAACCATTATGGAGGCAACAACACAATTTTGGTAGAGCGTTGTCCAGGATGAGTAGCTTGATCAGTTGACTGCATAAGTGTAAGAAGCAGAAGGTAAACTAATGACCTTGAAAACATCATTGAGGACCATGCCACTACTGGTCCAAATCACATGGGCTGCAAAACTGAAGGATCTACAACAGAGAGTTTACCGTGTGCAAGAACACCAATAAAAGCATCATGCTTAGCTTGACGAATTTCAAGAAATCAGTGGACAGTTGACTATTAAATTTGTCGCCATGCTATAGGAAGTCCAAGAGATTCGGTGAATGGTCAACAAGAAGGCTAGATAAGAGCACCCGATGCAGCAGACTTTGACTACTTGTCATAGTACCGCTGACAAATTCCAGCTTCAGGTTCATGAGATTGCACAGCAATTTGAATATTTCAAGGAACGAACATTGGCACATACCTTGTAAACCTGACATGGCTCGAGGATGATCCACAAGACTATGTTGGGGGCCTATTGACAGGGTTTTTTATAAGTGAGATGCATAGCGTCGTGGAAGCTGCGTAAGCTCACGTGGCACTGCGCAAGGATAGGTCAATGCGATGGGCGGAAAAATAACTACTTTTTGAATATTTTATATATTTTGACCATTTTTTGTCGCAATAGGTCAATAGCAGTTAGAAGTTAGTTAATTGTGGATCCTCAATGTAAAGGCGTGAGCCTATTTATAGATCTATTTTGGTAGAAGAGAGGGTGGCAAGAGATTTGAGTCGCATAAGGTCTGATGTGATATGTTTTATGGAGTCGCTTCTGTGATAACTGAGATTTTGTCTGGGTTTTCTTGATGTATTCAACCTTCGGTTGTGCAGAGAATTACCCTAGTTTGGATCTTTTGTGCTAAATGAATATATATATATATGGTTGATGCATAATCTTATCTATTTAAGCTCTTTATGCTACTAGTTGTTTTGTTGTTATGTTATGATCTGTTGCCATACTGTGATGTGTTATGATGTTGCTACATTCTCTGGTATAGTAATGTTGAATCGTTTTATATATGTCGCGTCATGATCAGAAATAGTTGATATAGATAATACTACAACTAGGTGATGTGCTCCATGATTATGGAAGTGAGTTGATGTCTACTATATACCTCTAGATCTATTAAGTTATGTTGCTTCCCTGTCGAATCCCATATCCTTTTCTCCCCACTGTCGAAAAATCGGTTCTGATAGCTCTTCCCTAAACATCTCAAGTGAGACTACGTTTGCTCTGCAGCGTTGCTGGGTAGGTTAATCCATGCCCAGGCCAGTGCTCAAGGAATCCAGGTTGGTCGAGTGTCGATAGAGTGATGACCCCTGTTAACAAAGCTTTGTTGGTGGGTTTTTCCAACATGCCTTGTCTTCAAAAGCTCCAACTTGATCCTTCTATGCTCACCCTAGATATTTCCAAAATCTCAATGCAGCAACATAAATTTTATCTTTTCGAACCATGGAGAATGAGCCAGGTTTTATAGGTCTTAAGAGGATAGGGATGGGTGAGGTGGAAGGGAAATCCTGCTAGAGGGGATGTTGATTCCAAGTGGTCCATAGGAGTAGGGATGAGGGTGCCATGAAATATTCCTTCGAGGATCTTCATGAATCTTCTCTTTTTGACTTTAGCATTGCTTTTGTTTCATGCAAACAGAGTGTTATCAGGGTGGAACTTCTCTTTGATCAAAGGCAGGAAGTGGTGGCACCACTTATTGTCAAGAGAAAATGGATGTTACTAAAGAGGGTAACACCCTTTTCATTAAGGGAAAAGGCGGTGTTGGACTAAAATATGGAAAATTAGAGTTCTGGGCCAGTGTCTGACTTCACATTTTGGGAATTGAGGGCAATTGTTGATGTTTTAGACCTCAAAACATGATGGTGACGAGATTTATGTGTAATAGTAAATTCTGGAAATATTTGTTTAAAGGTTTAGGAACACATTTGAATTTCAGTACTGCATATCATCCACAAACGAATGGGCAAATTGAAAGAGTAAACCAAGTCCTAGAGGACATGATAAGGATGTATGTCATGGGCAAACTAGGTAAGTGGGAATACTACCTACACTTAGTAGAATTTTCTTACAATAATAATTTCAAGTTTTTGCAGGTATGAGTCCTTTTGAAATATTATATGGACGCAAGTGTAATACTCCAATTTCATGGAGCAGTCCAGTTGATAGGTTAATGTTAAGACCTGATTTATTAAAAGACATCGATCTAACCGTGAAACATGTACAACAAAACTTGAAGGCTTCCCAAGACATGCATAAACATTATGTTGATTTAAAAAGAACTCCTAGAGAGTTCCAGGTGCGTGAACATGTGTATATAATGGTAAAGCCCAAGAAAAGTTCATTGAGATTGGGAAAACATTCAAATTTGGTACCCAGGTATTGCGGTCCATTTGAAATTTTGGCTAAAGTAGGGCCTATTGCATACCAGTTAGACCTTCCACCCAATATTAAAGTGCATAATGTGTTTCACATTTCTATTTTAAAAAGATATGTTCATGATGTTTCTCATGTCATTGATTGGAATGTGATCCAGGTGGAACTCAAAGGAAAATTTCTGGGTGGGACTTGAGAACATTCTTAACAGTAGATAACATTTACTCCAGAACCATACCATCAGACAAGTCAAGGTGCAATGGAAGAACCTTAGTTCGGAAGAAGCTACTTGGGAACTGGAAAGTAATATGCGTCAGGCATATCCAGTCTTATTCCAAGATGATGAAATGGAAGAATATAGAAGAAATATTATAACACAGAGGACGATGTTATCCTTTAAAGGGAGGTGTATTTAATGCACCGATAGTTAATAGTTTGCTATTAATTCTATTGAAAAATACTTTAACTATTAATTTTATTATTTTATTATTTTTGGCAGAAAGTCAAAAATAAAACATTTTGTAATAACACATTTTTATTTAATAAAATATGTTGAAGGGGGGAAAAAGTGGATATAGTTGTTAAAGAGTGTTTGCTGGCCCACAAGATGAAAATACAAGTGGTTGAAGCCACTGAGTGAGAACTCAATATGTAGGAGGCATCATCCCAAAAAAATAGATCACAACTCCTAGTTGAGTGCTAAAGAGAAAGAGGCTCATAAATGACCAAGTCCTAGGAAAAATACTATATATTAGTATGTCCATGAGAAGAAGGAGGCTAGCATTGGATGGGGATTGAATCTGATAATGCAAGAGATGGCGCATTGAAGGGATTTTCTATTTTCATTCAATGAACATGTTCAGGGGTTCTGGAGCAAGTAACTTGGCTACTTTGGGAGTTGGTTGGAAGGAACAACTTCTCCACTTTTGTTTTCCCAACATTGGTGCCAGGTTCATAATTTATGTTTTAAAATGATTGTAGCATGTTTTTATTCTAGATCTGAAGAGGATAATGTAGGACCTAATACGTATTAGTTAGTTTAATTATGATATGATTAAATGTTTATTAGAAGTTAGGAAAATCTAGGATTGGACGTCTATACTTAAATTGAGAATTCTGGTTTTATTTGAAAATAGAATTCTGCACGTAAATGGATATGTATCGTCTATTTCCAATTTCTTCATACACGATCAATTTAGTAATGCATCGATGCACTCCTTATTTATATTAATTTCTTAGTCTATAATTTCAAAACTAATAATAGGTAGGATCCCTAATCATGTTAGTATTAGTCTATTTTACTTCAGATTTAAACAGAGTAAGAAGTACACACACACACACACATATACAGGAAGAGTATCACCAAATTCTTTACACATATAGAATTATATTAGAATGCAATCATAAGATATTATTAATGTATAGAATAGATTTGTACGATTAAAACATATGAAAGAATCTTACATTACGATTATAATTTAATAATTATACAAACTGTATGGATCCGAATTATTAATTATTTAGTTAGTAAATTAAATAAAACTATATATCAATCTTCTAACAGATCAATTATTACTTAAAACAATCTTAGGATCTAAGCAAACAACACAATCAGATCAAGGATCCAAAATATACATTATCTACAATTTAGATCATCTAATTTGAATATCTATAGTATAAATTATGAATGAAAATTATCTAAGTCTAACAGGCTACAACTCATTGTAGACAAATCAATATTTTATCAGTCTTCTCCTATAATCAAATCAAGGAAATATGTTAAAACAATCTTTTTAGATTCTATATAAACAACCATATACGGAATGAAGATCCTAATATAGAGTAATACTACCTATGAGGTAAGTTAAATGCAGATAAAAATCAAATCAAATTTATTTGGATTTTCAACTTATACGCTATATGTTATGACTGCGTTATTGTTTTTACATCAAACCCCAATCATGAGACAATTTTTTTGTTTACCCCAAGGATCAATGTTAAAGCTATCAATTATGGCAGTCAATCCTTGCTCCAAAACAAAGTCATTTAATGTACAAGAAATCGAAGACCCTACGTGTCGCTTATTAATTCAACAAAACAATGTAAAGATAGGGTTGTAAGTCCATATCATATGATACTCTGTCCTTGCTTGAATTTGACATTTAGAGCATGACCTGGCTGTGAGTTAACAACGCATAAAGGTATTCCACACTGATACATGGCTATATTCCCACCGTCCATCTATTCAGATTGAATCTATGGTTTGGACTGAGGTTCAATGTGCTTGGAATCTTGTCTAAAACCTCATTTTTCTTGCTTGGTTGTGTGGAAGGAAGAGTCAAGATCTAATATGGGCATGATGGAAATGTACATGTTTTTTTGATATTTGTGTGTGTCTAGAAAGAGCTAAATAGATATGCTATGTTTATTGTGGAAAATGTATGGGCCATTGGGTCTTTTGTGTGTCCAGCAAAATCCGAAGAGCTCTGCTATGTTTATGAGTTATTGTGGTGTATGGGTCTTCCTTCCTAGTTTACACGGGTGTTAAAAACATGTTGCTTGTATATTTCCTGATGTGATTACCGGGATTCTTGATTCCTTTAGCAGACTGTAAAGCAGATTTGGTGCCACGACATTGCTTTCCACGATTTCTCCCTTCAAACTATTTTTTAATAGGTAATTATTTTAACTGCATTTACTTTGTAAATAATTAGGATTATCAATAACTGAGTTTCTTCATTTGTGTTTGCTGACAGATGAGGGATAAGGGTTCTCCAAAGGAGCCAACCCCTGGCCCATTTTGCAAAAATAGCGAGGTAAGTTTTTTTCCCACGTTTTTTCCTCCATTTGATTTAATTCGCAATTGTTTATTGTTTCTGACTATACCAAAATTGTACAAGTTAAAGGAGTTGGAGAGGGAGGCAACAGGGTCACCTCCTCCTAGGACCGCATTTCCAAACACTTGGGTAGGCTTGGCTCAACACTTAATTAAAATATTGATTTTGTTGTTTAATGTTTCCAGCAACACTATGGACCAAACCATGCCATGGTTGCAGGTCACACTGGGTAGGAGCCATGAGGTTTCGAATGGTAGCCACCATTGTTTTTTAAGATAAGTCATTGATTTTGATTACATGTGTTTTGTAAAACCCTTTTAGGGTTTTCCTTGCACCGACTTTGCAGACATTTCTATGGCACTGTGAATTAGGTTATGTAATGTTTTTAGACAGAGTTTGGGCACCATTTGAATGGTCTTACTCTCATTCTCTTATTAATTTAATGCTGACATTTAAAGAGTGTGGAAGCCATAAGAGATGGTATTACAACCACTTCTTAATATATGTTTTGATTAATAATAATGAATCCCGTCCTTCACATTGTGTCATTCCAACACTCATTTTTGTTTTATGTTTATTTTGCATATGGATTATTTTAAATCAATGGATGCCATGATGGTCTTTGGACCATGAATACATTAGTTAGTGTGATGTTATACTGTTGTATACGTTTGGTGAAAGCGATGGAATTGTTTGTATGTTATGCCAAGGATTTTTCCTCTGCGTAGATAGTGTTGGATCCCTCTTCCATCCAATCATGAATTTCAATCATTGCATTTCAAAACCATACATTATAACCTGTTTGCCAAAGCACCTTCGCATCATATGGACCATGGCATGTAATGCCTAGTGTTTTATTCTTCCTAGAAACTCAAATACATTACAACCATGGCGTAAAACACATATTCCAAACCATATTATATTGCAATCAAGGTATAACCAATTATGTCAAGGAACATCAACCATAAACCATTGTGATCATAGGGTGAGGTATGCCATAGTCACAAAACACATACTTTCTTACTGCTAGGACTTTATTTTAAAAACCTTTGCAACTTTATTATTATAATGAAGGAGCACCATATGGATGTACCATATTCCTTACAAAACCCTAATCCATTAGGATTGAAGGGAGGTCACTACACACCATAGCTTAGACTATGGAAAGGCCTAAATCCTTTTAAATTATCACTTAAACCTGTTGAGTATATAGTTGTCATTGATGTCAAAGGTGTTCATGAATGACAAAGGAATAACCATTGGATATGATGGCAGGACAAACTCAGTGAAAGACTAAGGTAATGATGGCATGGCATGGCATAGTTGAGGATGTGGCATGACACATATGATGACATGGAATATGATGGTGTCCTAATGATGATGTCATAAAAGTTCAGTTATAACAAATGCAATGGATGAGATGGACATGGATGATAAGAAAACATGAATGATTGATCTGAAGACTTCCAAGACAATGTCGACAGTATGATGTAAACAATGGTTAATGAAACAAAGAACAGAGGTCGAGTGGAAGTAGAGATGTAGTATGAATGACAAAGCTGGTTAGAAAAATGAAGAGTGGAAGTGCAGAAGAGTGAAATGAACGGGAGATAGAATATATGTAACAATCGAAGAACAGAGAAACTATATCTGTGAGAGTGTTTATAAATTCCTTATAATAAACAACATGATGAAATTCTCTATGTATATAAATATTCAAAACTATTAGAAATAGTCGTAGAGTATTTTCGCAAAGAAATCATGTAGATCCACAAAGTCATGGTGAGATCTGCATTCGATCTAAAATCGACGGTCAGGAAGTATCCCGCGCGAGATTCGATGATCAAGGATTAGTTCTGCAACAATAAAGATCGGTCGGCTTATATTAGTCCTGCACTATATCCGATGGTTAAGGATTAATTCCAATAGTTAGGCGAAAAATCCAAAGTTCCGCAAAAGATCAAGATCAGATGGATAAGATAAGTTCTACTAAAAGAGATCGATAGTGCGAAAGAAAAAATACAGAAAGGGAATTGCAGAAATAACGTTTAAAGATTCTATGAACCCACAATCTGCTACCTGTAATCCAGAATATCGAAGGTTGGGAAAGACTCCGCAAAAGATCAATGGTGGAGAAGAAAAATTGCGAAAAGGAGCTTGCGAAAAGAAGCTTGTGGAAAGGAGCTTGTAGAAAGAATCTTGTGAAAAGGAGCTTGTGGAAAGGAGCTTGTGGAAAGGATCTTGCGGAAATAATCTTGCAAAAATTCAAGATACAATTTGAGGAAATGTTACATCCCGTAACCCATAATCTAGAATATCGACAGATAGGAAGACATCCGCATCAGATCAATGGTGTGGATTGATTGGTGCAAAAAGACAACTCCAAAAATCGCGAAAAGAGATTTTGGAAAAGTTACAAACCCGCATTCTGCATCTTATCTCATATCAACGGTCAAGAAAAATCCTAACAAATATCAACGATGGGGAATCGTTGATGATGAAATCATGGTGCAAAAATACGATTTCGAGGGGTAAATCTGTGTGCTAGATCAACGGACCGGAGAAACTAAAAAATTAGATCAACGAC
This sequence comes from Pseudotsuga menziesii, assembly GCA_001517045.1. Lineage (NCBI taxonomy): Eukaryota > Viridiplantae > Streptophyta > Pinopsida > Pinales > Pinaceae > Pseudotsuga > Pseudotsuga menziesii. The sequence goes on from LPNX010717812.1 coordinate 487,257, forward strand.
CTAGATTGATTCTGGAGAAGGAGATTGCGGAAGCACCAGAAAAACGTTAAGCTGAGCCATGGAAATGAATTCGAAGGTGTGTCCATAAATGGTAAAGTAGAATTCCCAACATGAAACTCATAGATGGAAGGTGAAGCTCGTGTTTTGTGAGAGAAATGTGTACATATGAGCCTGCGATGAGGATAGCCCATAGAGAGTTTGCAGAGGAGGAAAAGAATCCCATAGGCATGAGAAAAAGAGAATCCCGAAGGTCTAAAGATAGAGTATTCATGTTGATGGAGGAAAGGAAGTCAACATGCATTGGTTTGACGAATCCTGCACTCAGAGAAGAAGGGAGGTCGCAGATCATAAGTGATCAAGAAGTTTTTAATTAATTTATTAATTAAAAAATGTTAATCACAGATTGTTGAAAAGGTGTGACTATCAGATTTGAAAGGGCATGATTGTTAAAGGGTATGTTTCCAGAATAAAGAGATGTGTCCGTAGGAAACATGAATCTACTTGTACACTGAGGTATGAGTGAGAGAAGTGTCTCAGGGTCTACATTAGAAAATTGGAAATAGAGACCAATGGGTGAAACATAGAATGGAGGGAAAAGAAATCTAGCATATTACAGAAAACATATTAGGTTGGCAGAGTGGTGCTAGGGTAGGAAACAGACCTGTAGGGGGTTGTTGCCTCCTTCCAGCAGAAGCTAGTAAATGGGGTGTAGGAGCATCATGTCAATTGTGTCTGACAAAACATGGTGTCGTAGCATCCTTTCAATAGCAGTTGATAAACCAAGCGATCGTAGCCTCCTTCCAATGGTAGCTAGTAAATAGGGTGTCGTAGCAACTGATAAACCAGGGGGTCGTAGCCTCCTTCCAATGGTAGTTGGTAAATAGGGTGTCGTAGCATCCTTTCAGTAGTAGCTGATAAACCAGGAGGTCATAGCCTCCTTCCAGTAGTTGTTGGTAAATAGGGTGTAATATCATTCTTGTCTGTAGCAGCAAGAAAAACTATTTGTAAATAACATTTTTGTAGTAATAGGACATATTGGTGGTTTACCCTATTGGGCTTCCATGTTAAAATTGTGTTATGTGTATTCTTGTTGGTGTGTATTTAATGATAGATTTAAAAAGTGGTTAAATTAGTAAAAAGATAACAATACTGATTCACCCCCCCTCCTCTCAGTATTGACCAATAAACCAACAAAACCAACTTTTTACGTAAGGGTTGGGGTTAAGGCTATGGATAGTCTCCCCAATCCATAGGAAAGTAAAGTCCTCATTTAAAGTAATCAACTAAGAACAAGTAAAATGAAGAACATCACATGCGTGGACATGGTTGAAGGTTCCAGAAAGAGCTATCCACTGTCACAATCAACAGAACCTGTCATAACAAATAGGATAAAAATAATAAAACTTACAGAAGTAAATCATGAGGAATCTGCTAGTAAGTACAGGAATAATGCATGTAATATTTATTTTTTTACGATTTTTAGGTGTGTTACACTTGTATTGTGTGGGAAGTAGAAAATAGTGCCATGGATGGGATGATGAAATTCGATTCCTTTAGATGCTCAAATGTGGAAATTTTGGTTAAGCATGAAATCAAATGGGTTGTGCGTTGAGAGAGAGAAACTTGCAGGTGTTTTCTTCACCATAGTCACCTCATAGCCTACCTTAGGGGTTGTATCTACAGTTGACACCTACATTTGGGTGGAAAATCGCTCTTACACAACCAGTTGCTCAGATCTTTTTCTTTAAAGACAATCATTCTCTTTGTATTTGAATGTGAAATGAATTTATTTTATGCTTGTGATAACATGCATGTATATGCATGTTCTATGTGTGGATAGAGTTTATGTTCGATGAGTTTTACAATTATGCTACCACATATACATTTCATACTACAAATTAGCATTTACAATCCATGGGATGAAATTTTTGAAAACTGTAATTCGTAAATATCCCTCTCTATGGGTTGGATAATGGATGGGGATGTGACACTTATCCAATTTACATTTTCAACCTTCATAAGGCATTTGTTTTACACACTTTGAAACCCAACGAAACCTTTAAGACTCTTTAATATGTCATTTGGAAGAACCACTTGAAGTTTATACAATTGGTCTTCCCAATATGATTTGTCTTTATTTCCATAAATAAGTCCTCCAAAAACTTTTGAGGCTAGAGACAATCCATCGCAAGTTTTGACAAATCTTTCTACCAGAGATTCTTGAATCTTGATAGCGAATGGGGATCACAGAAAGTATGGGAACAATAGGTCTATGAAGTGTTGTATTAAGGCTAGTAAACTAATGATTTTTTTATTCTTGTACTCTTGACCTTGTGAGGATGTCATTGTCCCTAGATGTAATCAAAATTAAGTTGTCAAGGAGTAGGAGTAAAACATGTACAAGCAAGAGTGCATCCATTTATCCAAATGATCTAGATTATCTTAATCCAGTAAGACCTCAAAAGATGAAGCATCTCTATATCTTTATAACTATTGTGTATATCCAAATCCAATTCAATCACACCTTTGAAAAGTTTATGCTACAAAAAGTGTAATGATTTTGGTATTTTCTCTTGCATCATATAAAATGTAGGATTTATTGTTCTACCTATTAAAGAGTTGTTTCCGCTACAAGGAGTGTAATGAGGTTTTCGCATTTTCTCTTACATCAACTAAAAAGTAGGTTTTTATCATCTTCTTATTAAAGAACTCTTTAGCCAACGTGGTTTTCCTCATTCCACCCAAGCCAATGATGCCCACTCCCTCAAGTTTTCCAGGAGTGAGAACACGATCTTCTACTTTCTCATCCAACCTAGTGAATATTTGACCACATATAGATAATAAAACAACCTTTTTATTTAAAAATAAATTAAACAAAAGTCAACTTATGAATTGCATATACACATTGGTTCCAACATACGCTAAAAAAGAGAGGGGATTCTTGATTACGCGCCCGTTAAACGCCTTCATACTCAATGCACTTAAGTCTGCAACAGGAAAGAGAGCATCTCTCCAATTCTCAATAGTGGTAGAATCATTTACTTCTATTTTTTGAGTTTGAGAGTCGTAAGTAGTTTTCTTTTCAATTTCGTGTGGGCCTTGAAACATTTACTTCATTTGTTACCCTACTCTACCCAAACTTAGCACTGACTTGTGTCCATCTTAGCTCACTCGGATCAACCTCAATTGGGAGTCTTAACTCATCCAAACACCATTCTGATTCTGTATACCTTGTGAAAAAATGACCACGTTCATAGAGGCGGTTTGAATAGCGCTTTCTAGTTATTATTGAAGTTGTTTTTAGGTTGCGATTATTGTTGGTCAAAAAAAGCTTTAATTCTATATGAAATCAGGTTTGCTAAAGACATGTAGCTAAAGTCTTCGTCCACACGATGGTTGATAAACACCTGGCAATTGATGGTGAGAGCCTCCGGGAAGAGATTAGTTATGACTTTCAGAAAAGCTTAGTTATTATTGAAGTTGTTTTTAGGTTGCAATTATTGTTGGTCAAAAAAAGCTTTAATTCTGTATGAAATCAGGTTTGCTAAAGACATGTAGCTAAAGTCTTCGTCCACACGATGGTTGATAAACACCTGGTAATTGATGGTGGGAGCCTCCAGGAAGAGATTAGTTATGACTTTCATAAAAGCCCAATAATTGTAGTATATTCCAATGAAAACGTTGTTAAATTTTACTGATATCCCAATGAAAACGGTATTGATGGTATAGATCGTCTCTTCTAAAATCAGGGGTTTTCACATTTTTGGTGGCGTATGTTAACTTATAATCGAAGTGCCTATTTCTGTATTATCTTTGGAGATGATTTTATTTCAAATCTGTAAGTGGAAATTGCAGCCCACGTCAAATTAAATGGTAATCTAAATATGATTGAGGGTTTCTGAATGAAATCGGATTTAAATATTTATGGTTTCTGGATCGATTAGATTATTTTAATTCTATTTTGAATAAGAAAATGATCGGATAGTTAAGATTTTTTTGCTTGAATTCTACCTTCAGATAAAAGGGATTTCAGCGAAGATAATCAGCTTTGCAAAGGATTTTGATAAGAGTTTAGCATGAGCACAAGATTTTGAAGAACAGTACACTCATCACAAAATGACAATTACAACACTATACCTATAGGTTTGGACACTTTCTTTGTTTTTTCTGGTTAGTCAAACCAACACATGAGAGGTTTGGACACTATACCTATACGTTTCGTTTTTTTGGTGAGTCAATCCAACACCTGAGAGCGATTCGGCTGTACGAGTTGAACCCTATTATATGATCTCCTTCTTGATAGACATTATTGCAAAAAGACAACATATACAGCTTTCACATGTGCACCTACTAAATAATATGGATGCAACTTGAAGCGCGTGTAATCAAACGCACAAGATTCTCACCCTGTACATTCTAGAAAAACGCTAAAATTAACTTTGGAATTTGAAATTTGTTTACCATGGTAAAAAATTCCTTTCAAGATTCCCACATCTTAACTTTATTCCATGTTTATATTTCAATCTTATGTTGGTAGTTTTCACATTGACTCTTTAAAAATAAAATCTAAGAATTAATTACTTCGAATTATTAATAAAACATAATAATTTAATTTTAATTTTTTTATTAAATCTAAAAGTATGTTGATTTTAAAAGTTTAAATAATTAATAACTCATAGTCTTAAAACTCTAATTTTAATTTTTTTATTAAATTTAAAAGTATGTAGATTTTAAAAGTTTAAATAATTAATAATCATAGTCTTAAAACTCTATGATTTTGGGTGTGAAAATGTTTTTTTTATGAATTTGATAAAATTTATTAGGAATTTTAAAAAAATGCAAGTTATAGTTGTCAAAGTTTTGAAATTTTTGAAATTTTGGGTATCTTGGGGTTTAGGAGGGTGTTGAATCCATTTTTACCATCAAAATTGAGATAAATAAATTTTTAGAGATCTATTCAACTTTATTTTTTATTATTAAATTATTATTAAGTTGAATTGTCTAATTTTTAGATATCTATTCAACTTTATTTATTATTATTGAATTATTATTATTATAAAATTTGTATTAAAAATAATATTAAATTATAAAATTAAAATATATAAAATATGGTGATGATGAGCATTATAAAATTTGTATTAAAAATAATATTAAATTATAAAATTAAAACATATAAAATATGGTGATGATTAGCATTATATACCAATTTTGTCCACCTATAGATAATTGACCAACAATTGCCTTTAATTTACCACCAATTCCCTCCAGTATACTTTCTTTTATAGGAAATGTGTTGTAGAAATTTAGGCAAATCTTGTTAAGTATCAAATTTCCAATCATAAAATTGGTCATATTTTTAAAAGAATACTTAAAATTTTAAGGGTTTTATATAGGTTTTGGACAAATTTGGTGATTTTTAGAGTAAAAATATTTAATCCCATGAAAATAACATTTTTTTTTTCTAAAAACCTTGGAAATCAATCCATGGGCTAAATTTGGCCCTTAAAATTTTCTAGCATTAATCCCATTTTTTCATTCATAGAGGAAAAGACTCTAATACTCGGCTAAGAAGTAAACACATATATAATCAAGTGTTTGCTAATATTGATAGTGTAGGTGAAACACATATATGATCAAGTGTTTGCTAATCTTGATAATGTAGGTGAGGAGTGTGCTCTTGATGGAATGGAAGTCTTTTGTTTCATGATCGATCACATAAAGAGTGCTTCAATCAACTTAGAAGAAAGTCTTCAAGAGTGAATAATTAACATGAATTTTATTTGTGTTAAGACTTCTAGATTTTACTATGTAGAATTCTAGGAAAGACCAATAGTTCTAGGTGGATACTCCACTCATCTTCACGATCACATCACGGGGACTTCACTTAGTGAACCTCTCACATAGCACGTGTGATCGTGGGATATTAAAGAATAACCTTAATTTCCAGAGATATTGCCCCAAAGTATTTTTGTTAAAACCTCCTCCCCGCCCCTTTTTATATCTTAATCCTTCTAAACCACCCTACCCACCCCCACCTTAAACCCCTCATCCCCCCAATATATGCAATATATTGGTTCAATTTTTTATAATTTTAAAACCCACAATATGAACTAACATGATAGGATATTGGTTAATAAGTGAAGCCCCCGTGGATCACATGAAGTTGTAGCAAAGAAAAAATGATGGTGGATTAAATATAGATGGAAGAGTGAACTATTAGTTAGGTTAAGACATTAGGGATAGGTTATTGAGAGAATATTAAGGGATTTAAGCTCCCAAATATAAAAATATAATACTATTGAAAGGAAAGGTTATCAAAAAATTAAATAATTTTCTTATACCATTCTTTTATTAGATGAAACTCAAAGTTGCTTGGGTAAGGTAAAGGATTATTTTCTTTTTATCATTGGTGAATTCACTTGCAAGTGTTTTGGTTAACTATTTATTTAGTTAGAGAGTTCATTTGAGTTAGTTAGAGAGAGTTCATTTCATTTTTTTGTTTATGTATCTAGTTAGTTTATTTGATTTAGTATTTATTAATGTTATTGTTGGTTTATCCCACAATACTGAGAGGGGGGGAGGTGAATCAGTATTGACCCTTTTTCAATTAAAACACACAATAATCAGTAATTAAGACATGGATTTTATCGTGGAAACCTCAAAGAGAAAACCACCAACTCAAACTCATTAATAAGATGAATTTTACAAAATTGTTTATCTGCTACTACAGAAAGGATACAAATCACACTCTAGGTTTTGCTTGCAATTACAAACTAGGATGCTGCAACACCCCTATGGTTTTTCTTCCTGCTTCTACAATGGGATGCTACGACACCCTGTTCTCTAGCTACGACTGGAAAGGAGGCTTCGACCCCATGTAGACTTGTGGCCTTCCCTAGCGCCACCCTAATCCGATTTTCTCAGAATTTTGGAATAACTGTAAACTATTTACTTTGGAATCTATCAAACTTACTAACAGAGACAACTAATTATTTACATATTCATTCATTTAAATACCCTATACTTACTTTGTATCAACGCAATTATTCATTGTTGCGCTCTTATGTTTTGGATCATGACTGTTTATTTACAGACACACCCAATCATCATCCAAACTCTCAATCATCGCATATTCTTTAGCAATGGCAACGTTTCGCTCTTCCCACGGCCCTGAATTCGTTTCTGTGGCCCTGTTTATCATCATCTGGTGTTTCCACACTCTCCTTCTCCAGATACAATTTGGACCATTGATCTTATATTCGAATCTCTTTTGACCGTTGATCTACTCTACATATTTTTTCTTGAAATCGTATTTCCCCAACACGGTTTCCTCATCAACGAATCCCGACTGTTGATCTTCATCGAGCATTTTCCTAACCATTGATCTTCTATTTTGTGAAATGCAGGATGTCGACTGTCTATTTTTTCCTTTCTGCACGCTCATTTCCACAAGCTTCTTTCCGCAATTTCCTTTCTGCACCGTCTATCTGCTTTAGCAGAACTAATCTCAGTCGGCCAATATTTCCAAATTATGGGATGCGGGATGCCTGACCAACTTTCCAAAGTTGCCTCCTCGCAACTTTCTTTCTGCATGTTCCTTTCCGCACCATTGATCTTCTTTAGCAGAACTAATCTCAGCCATCCAATCTTTCCTGATTGCAGGATGCGAGATGTGGGATGCAAGACCAACTTTCCAAAGTTCCCTCCCCGCAAATTTCTTTCTGCATGCGGCTTGCGAGATGCGGGATGCTTGACCAACTTTCCAAATTTGCCCCCCCGCAACTTTTTCTACGCAATCTTTCCAATTGTCGGATCTTTGTGGCCTTCTCTACGACCGTCGATTTACTTTTTGGCACAAATCTCACGGATCTTTGTAGATATGTTATCGCCTTTGCAGCTTTCGTCACGAATATCTCCTAGATTGTCAGATCTTCATCTGTAGACTCAATCCCCACCATTCGCTTTGATCTTTTGTGGATTATACAAAAACCGATCCTCATTCAACTTGCTATAGGGTTATTCATTTGTCATTCCTTTGTTATTCTGGATACCTGCAACCTTCAGTCTGCCACAATATCCACTGGTTATTCCTTTGTCATTTGTGAACACTTTTTGACATCAATGACAATGATATGCTCAACATTCATTTCATCTTAAGCACAACCTATTATTTCACATTCAACCATAATGTACTCTGAATCAATAGTCAATGGGACATATATTTCTTTCAATATTTTTCCACTCCTTAGAGTCATTCCTAGACTAGGAGGAAAAAAAGGATGTTTTTGAGTTAAACCAGCAGGAGATGAAAAGGAACATGGGCACTCCTCTTGAGATAAAAGCATTCCTATGTGCCTCCCATTATCTCTCCCCTATAGGAACAAAAAATCCATCTTGATAGCACGTTCTTCAAGGACATTAGTTAAGAGTGGTTAAAACTGTTTAATTATTCTAGCCTTTGAGCTATGTACATCTTAATTTATTATTTTTAGTTTGAAAGTTAGTGTATTATGGGCCTATTGTAAAACTATACGAATAATTAAATTAAAAAAAGTAGGTTGACAAAATGCATAATTTTTATATTATTAAGAGTAGTGATGTATCGGTTCATTATGTTGTTACTGGAGATGCATATAGAAGGTGAAATGAAATTGGCATACCTATAGAGATAGCCAATAGATTAAAATTTGGGTAACATGTAAATGTCTACAATATGGAAAAAAGTAGAAAATCATAGATAAAGGATAATGTAAAACATTTGTTGACAAGGGAGGTAATTAGTGTTCAAATGAATTTGTCAAAGCAATGAAGAAAGTTGAAATTGGTGAACTAATTAATCATGGGATTCATGATTATGATTTTTTTTACCAAATGTCCTCCAAGTAACCACAAACATTCATTGCACATGTTAAAATCATACATACATATGGGTAATATGGTGAATATAAACCCTCTCATATGTGAACCAACTAGTGCATATTTTGATAGGGATTTCATTCATCTTTCTTATCCCCACTCTTCAAAATCGCAAGACGAACTTTCCTAGATAGTATGTGTGGATCAATAAATGTTTAGTTCTTATTATGGAGAAGCATACATAACATTAAGTGTTGATACTATGCTTGCTACCCAACTTTTATTTGGGAAATATCTGTAAATAAAGCCACAATGAATTAGTTATCAATGTGGACTTCTAGACCTTGCATAAGATAACAATCCTTAAAGTGCATGATAGAGGGTCGTTTTGGACAACTAGCTTGCTTCTTTAGATGGATTTAGATCCGGAATTGAATTGTCAGGAGAATGGGATTTTCATAAGCACTAGTGAAATGATATTATTCAATGGCAATAAAATGATTGCAGACTTCTCTAACTAAAGTTTTCAATGCAATGGTTAAATGAAAAGGTCTAGAAGAAATAGTAAAGTGCTTGAACTCACTTAAACATTTTCTGATTAAATTCTATGCTTGGTTTTAGTGCAGGCCTAGATGATTTGGTTCTTGGTCAATATATTTTTCAAAGAAACAACTTTATGAAAGAGGTAGAAAATGATCTTACTAAAATTTATAGTCATATGAAGTATATGAGAGAATGAAGATATGAGACTTCATGCCATATTTTCCCAAGTATAAAAGATTCTACTTGAAGTGGAAGAAAATGTTACCGAGGTTATTTCTTCCTCAAGTATTCTTTATGGTTGACAATGAAAATGAAATATTTACTAAGAAAGAGATTCAACAAATTTGATTCTTAAAGCTTCAACTGCTTCAAGGGATAAATACTTTTCTTAGAGATTGGCATAATAAGCTTTCTTCACATATTCCATTCAATGGTTCTCTTTACTTTGATCACCACAAGAAACATGATTTAGATTAAGTTTGTGGACTCATCTTAAATCATCCAATGCTTTTGGATTAAACCCTTATGAGACATTTGTTCATTTTGTCTCATCTAAAGACAGTGATCCAAGAGGATAGCCAAGATTGATCAAACTTAAAGTATTCAAATTGCGAACAGAAGCATGCAGATTCATAGAGCTCGACAAGAGATTTCGGGTGACGCTCGTTTTTCCTCAAACGGACTATGGATGTGAAATATATCACATTCGGAACTTTCAGTAAATAGATAAAGTTGGAAAAAATGGGTGCCACATGGCACCATTGTAAGGGTGACATGTGGCCTATACAACGCTGACAAGAAAAAATCACAAAACACCACGTAGCAGGATGCAGTCTAGTTGGTAGGTGATGTGGACCTATTATAGAATGAAAAGTGGCAGGTTGATCACACAGGGGGAATCCAAATGGGCCAATCAAATTCTTCCACGTAGTAGTCTAATTATCCATCCATGTAAATTTTTATCCAAATGGGCCAATCAAATGCTTCCATGTAGTGNACAGGTGGAATCCAAATGGGCCAATCAAATTCTTCCACGTAGTAGTCTAATTATCCATCCATGTAAATTTTTATCCAAATGGGCCAATCAAATGCTTCCATGTAGTGGTCTAATTATCCATCCATGTAAATTTTTATCCAAATGGGCCAATCAAATTCTTCCACGTAGTAGTCTAATTATCCATCCATGTAAATTTTTATCCAAATGGGCCAATCAAATGCTTCCATGTAGTGGTCTAATTATCCATCCATGTAAATGTTTTACCAAAAATATGGTGGGCAGGGGAATCGAACACCTGACCTATCCTCTACCAAAGTATCAACACCTCCCGCCTAGTCGTGATCCACATGAGTTGGTTCTTAACCATATTGATTACAACTTGTATTTAAAGTTCATGGTTAGTTTAGTTGGAAAAAGGGGCAGAGACGATGGCTTAGCCCTCATCCCCATGTTGTTATGCAATGGACCATGGAACTGGAGGCCAAACCATATAGTGAAAAATACTATTGACAAACCAAAAATCAGGACCATGGAATTGCCAAAAATCATACAAAGTTCATGGTTAGTTGAGATGGAAAAAGGGGCAGAGACTATGGCTTAGCCCTCGTCCCCATGTTGTTATGCAATGGACCATGGAACTAGAGGCCAAACCATATAGTGAAAAATACTATTGACAAAGAAAAAATCAAGACCATGGAATTGCCAAAAATCATATAGTGAAAAATACTATTGACAAACCAAAAATCAGGACCATGGAATTGCCAAAAATCAGAACAAGAGGATAGTTCCACGAGTTTGAACCCGTGACCTCCTCCCAACAATTCTAGCACTTCCACCAGCACACCAAACATTATGTTTGTTAAGGGATACATATTGTTTTAGTTTTAAGTTTGTTTGGGGCGGATTTAAATCCCCAAAAGGGGCGCGCCTCCATATGGACTGAACTCAATGAATGCACCATATAATATGGTTTTAGAACCATATATATTATTTAGTTTAGATTTTATTTGTATTTTTCATTTCCAAAAGTGTATTATATGGTGGATTTGCATATATTATATCCATTAATTTGTGAATCTTTATCCCATTTAGTTTTGGATCAAATCCCATGGAATATGGTGATAGGTTATGAGACTTGGCTATATAAATTAATGTAATTTGTTTTGTGAAGGAATGGAGGCATTGAAGCTTTTGAGGAGAGAATGATGTCATTATTCCTTTGTAAAGGCTTTGTAAGATTTGCTTATTTTTGTAAAGAGTATTTTTAGCCACCCTTGGAGAGTTTGAGAGTGAGAGGATTTATGATTGAAAGCCTAAGTCTTCTTTTTGAAGCAACTTGAAGGGTGAAGGCATCACGGGGGCTTCACTTGTTGACCAATATCCTATCACGTTAGTTCATATTGTGGGTTTTAAAATTATTAAAGATTGAACCAATATATTGCAGGTATTGGGGGGATGAGGGGTTTAAGGTGGGGGTGGGTAGGGTGGTTTATAAGGATTGAGGTATAAAAAGGGGTGGGGAGGAGGTTTTAAGTATTGGGAGGGGGTTTCAACAAAAAGAGTTTGGGTCAATATCTTAGGAAATTAAGGGTATTCTTTAATATGCCACAATCGCACGTGCTATGTGAGATGTTCACTAAGTGAAGTCCCCGTGGAAGGCATTTTGTACATGTTCAAATATTTTTGAAGATTAATAAGATCGGCCCTCATTGGAGACAGAACCGAAGACATAGTCCATTAGGGACAAACTTCGTTATCATACGGTGGCCACATTCTTATGGTTTTCATTATTTGTTCATTTACATTTGTTTTCAGTTATTTTTTAGCCTTTTATAAACCTACTATTTCAAGCATTTTGTTGGATCGACTCAACTCAACCCAAGTTCACCTTCACGATCTATCCAACAAAACCTAGGGTACCGACCCAACAGAGAAAAGCTCCATTAGCAACACCTGCTATGCAAATTTTGTCTCACCAGAGATACCTTATGGGAGCTACAAGAACTAGGCTGCTATAGTGATGGAAGGGGATATTTCTATACCAATGATTGACCAACAGTAAAATTACATTATTATAGAAAACCTCATAAACATATAATTATGGCAACAAAATTATGCGACAACTTACAATTTGATTCCATTTATCATTTAACTATTAATCTTGAATGCACAATAAATCACATTACTAGTTGTGACAGATCATAAAGCAACACACAGACACACGTATAAGCATACACCATTTGACACGAGCATTTTAATGTGGAAACCCATATGGGAGAAAACCATAAAAGCGCTCTTCATCTGGCTTGAGTCATGTCTTATAACGCTTTTTGTCTATGCACACAACCTGTCTTATTCATTAAAATATTCAGTACATTAGATCTGTGCACACAACCTGCAAATTGAAAAAACTTCTTCTCCACGAATCTTACTCATTAATGTCCACTACAACATACAAAAAATGGCATGTATTACATCAAAATTTGACTCATGATATCATAAGAATATTAAATCCCCTATCTACTCAACCATTGCATTTTTATGAGAAATTAACACTCGTTTTACATCCGCTCCCAATACCCATTAGTGGACATTATTCCTAACTAACCCACTGCATGCATTAATGATTACCCAAAAATTACCCAAAATTCTGGAGTTGACTCTTTTCAACTCCCACTTCGTCACGACCCGGTTCACACCTTTGTAGGACTTTACAAAAAACTATCCTAGGGCCAACAGGCCCCCAACATTCACATGTGGCTCGTCCCGAGCCACTTTAGACAAAGATTTCCATTGTGTTCAGCTTGGCCTGAAAATCATTGAATATTTTCATCACATCCCATCTGTCGTTGAACATCTTCATTCACTTCATAAACTTGCTCTAGATATTCAACACTAAGATTTCCTGCACTTTCCACCCCAATGTTTGCTACAACTTATTGCACTTGAATATGCACATGGTGGATGGTTGCCTTAACTTCTTTTGCTTCAACTTGAAGCTCAACAACACTATTAGTTCTATGTTGTTATTGCATGTGGAGCTTCACAGCCTATTGATGTATCACTTTAAATTCAACATCCTCAGACATATTTTCCATTGGAGGTAATGTCTTCAGTGTGTTCCTTATGCTAGCCAAATTAGAATTTGCGGCATGGATTCTAGCAATTATCTCCTACAATTCAATGTCATCCATTAGGGTTTCCCAAGCATGAGAAACCCATACGGGAGAAAACCACGAAATCACTCTTCATCTGGCCTTCGTCTTGTCGTAGAATGATTATTATCTGCGCACATAGCCTTCAGACTTATTCATTAAAATATTCAGTACATTATATCTGTGCACACAACCTGCAAATTGACAAAACTTCTTCTTCTTGAATCTTACTCATTAATATCCACTACATCACACAAAAAATGGCATGTATTACATCAAACTTTGACTCATGCTATCATAAGAATCTTTGATCCCCTATCTACTCAACCCATTACATTTGAATATAAAACTAACGGTCGGTTTACATCCATACCCACTACTCATTAGTGGACATTCTTCCTAACTAACCCATCGCATGGATTAAAATTACAAAAAATTCTCCGAAATTCAATATTTCACCCTTTTCAACTCCCACTTCTCCATGACCCGATTCACACCTTGGTCATACTTTACAAAAAAATTACAGCAAACTATCCTAGGGCCAACACATTTTTACAAGTTGACTAGTTTAAGAATTCACATGCAAATTCAAGTGTTAGTAGATCCCGTCATTTTCAGATCAAAGGGACTCTTCTATTAAAATAGGGAATGAAAGAACCAATAACACGTTTTTTAATCTAATGACCTTTTTTACGTGATATGACCATCCACTATTATGGGATATTTTTGGTTTAGCTTGGGTATGGGAACATGAACACTTCATTAACATGTAATTCACCAAACTAGAGGGAGTCTAGGAGTAGCTTGGAGCATTCATTTCTAGGAGAAATATTAGGGACACTTGTTACAATATAAATTGCAAACCCAACTTACAAGGTATTTATTGATTCTTTTCAAAAGAATATTGTCAGATAGTTTATATGTATTTTTCAAACACTTAAACTCTGCTACATTAAATCATTAATATGGGATCATAGACTTGTAAAATGCAAGCACTATATGTGCAGGATTATGTCATTGACAATTTCTATTTTAATGAAAGAATTGTATTATTAAAGACTTTTAACTTTCTACAAATAAACATAAGTAATATGAAACAAAAACAAAAGGCCAACTATACCATCAAAGCAATACACAGATCTATCCAAGCAATTGAATTAACTTCTATTATTATTGTAATTGTTGAAATCACAAGTTATAGTCTCTCATTCAATTTGAGAAATTAGAATGTTCTTGTAACATTTCCCTAAGCAATTCATTCAATGGTAATCAAAGGATGAATATTTCTTATAATAAATTCACCAACTGAAATAATTTAATGATATCACATAGAACCAAAGTAATCCATAACGCATCACACATGAAATGAAAGGAAAAAACTAGATAGTAAATGAAATAAACTATCTAGGAAGTAAATAAAATAAGCTAATCAATAGTGCCTCGTATACCAAAGTAGGGTCCCTTCGTATCTTGGAATATGATGCAGAGAACAACTAAAGTATTAAGAGTATCAAAACACCATAATTAGTATCAACAACCTTTGTATTAAATCATAGATATTTGTTGGCCCTAGAGAAAGATAGGCAGAGTTTAGTTAGAATTCTACCCAAGTAGATAAAGAGTTTGGTCACAGGGAGAAGAAGCTACAACAGAAGAAGATGAAGACGGAGAAGATGCTGGGACAGAAGAGAGCATGGAAGGAAGAAGAAGGTACAAGAAGCAACTATAGAGGAATATGCGACAGAGGAAGACATAAGAAGATAAGCAAGAAAGAGCTAAGACATAAGAAGTAGCCGTAGAGGAAGCTACGATAGGAGAAGATTTTGCGAACAAAAGAGAATCTGCAACATAAGAGAAGTTGCGACAGAAGAGAATCCGCGATAGAAGGAAAGGATGCGACAAGATCTTCTGTGACGGAAGAAATCACAATAGAGAAGGCGTGCAGTGGTGCAATGGATGAAAAGAATAGCTCAAGAGATTGTGTGTATGAATTTATCTAGAGTCACATGTGATTTAAGGAATAAAATTATCTTTGTATTTTGGGCCGATCGTGCCTACTAAAAAGTGTAACTAGAATAGGAGTGATAAGCAGTTTGCTAACAGAATGACGTCAGTTGAATGTCACATGTAAAGATTTTATAAAAGGAATAACCTAAGCTGTATGTGGGTTACTTACCTACTTCCTCGATACTTATGTACTTAGTGACTTTCTGGTCATTCAGTAGGTTTCTTACGCCTTAGTTGGTCTATGTCAGTAAGAATAGTTAGTCGATCCAGGATTTGTGTGGATCGACAATAGAGTTGAAGGGAAGAGTAGTTAATCCAGGATGTGTGTGGATCGATGATAGAGTAAAGTAGAAGAAGATCGAACAAAAGAAGACTAGAGAGCACGTGAGGAGATAAAAGTCTGTGTAGATAAGAGAAGAATATCTAGAACAAAGTCTACGTTTGAGTGCACAGACAAAAGGTGCCATATATTTCTTATGCCAAACAAAGAGCGCCTTTGTGGTTTTCCTCGGATGGGTTTCCACATTAAATACTATGTCAATGTGTAGATGATGAATGTGTCTATGTCGCATGAGTGTATATGATGAATGTGCTTAAGTCGTAGGAATGTATATTGTGAATAATTGTTTATGTATTTGATTATGAATTAGCTCTCTTGTGCATGAGTCACACTATTGATAAATAACTTGTGTGTTAAAGCTTATATTGTTGTTGTAATCTTTGTTGACGAATAAGTTAAGTATTTCCTTATCTATGCATAGTAAGAATAAGTAATACATGCACCAACTTCATTCGAGTGAGTTGGTAAGGTTCCAAGGGAGGATAAATCCCCACCCAACTGCAGAAACCTGGTTTTGGCAGTTTCCCATAAGAGATATCTTAGGTGAGACTGCATCTGTGTCGCAGGTGCTGCCGACTGAGCCTTGCTCTGTCAAGCCGATATATTGGGCTTTGTTGCGCATAAAATAAGGTCTAAACTTGGGTCGAAGGGAGAAGCGCCAACAAGATCATGTTCAACAAGTCACAATAGCAATGTGCATAAATTCCTATAGGCTATGTATCCCTCCATGTATATTAAACCTTGTATTTATAATAGTTACAAGTTGGAAATATAGTGCTAATTAGATAGCACCCAATATTGTATTTCACGATTCATCTAGTCTGATATATATAATTAAAACTACTTTCTGAAAGATGGGATAAATATCCTCTACACTATAGCTCATGCTTGATTACCTCCATAAGGAAATCAATAGGATTTACATCTTGCACTATTAATTTCATGAAATTTAGGCATGAAATCACTATCCTTCACAATTTGGAAGGCTTGCTCCGCTATATGGTTGTTCGGTTTGACATTGAAAGAAACCACTTTATAATGATCACCAATTTAGTATTATGGATTTGGAATATGAATCAACCATGTCTTAAAGGTTGTGGATGACCTCTAAGTAGCAGATTCAATTATGGAAGAGAGTTGTTATATAAACTAATGATGGATAATAGGAACTTGAAATTTTTTAACTATCGATTAGTAAATTGACTCTTAATAGAATTTAGCTTATCAAAATTAGGAATTAAGGAATGAAATATAAATCAATACCTTAAGTGCTCTTTTCATTGTTCATACTATATGAATCATAAGGAAGTTGTCAAAAAGGGTAATCACGAGGCCAAAAGGGAAGAAACGGAGTTGTAATTAGCTTGATTGGAAGTGCAAGCATCAAAATTCAGTCCCAACATTACCCTCACGCAAAAGGTATCACATGTTCTCATGCAATGATATCATTAAGAAACTCTTATATGCATTGCTCAAAATTTATCCAAAAATTTACAATTGGAACAAAAATGTGCCGACTTATAATGTTGCACATAATACATTCTACTGCAATGATTACGATATATATTCTCCTCTCCGTTTGTAACTTTGAGACTATAAAAGTAACAATAGAATGTGTAGAAACTACCTTGTTTGCATCAACTTGAGGCGCTAGAGACGATATATCTTTAAAAGTTTAATGTTGAATATCTATTACTTGTCTTAATGGAGATTCTTAAGTAGAATATTTAGTATGATTTTTCTTGGGTGGAATTTCGAAGGCTAGAAATTAAGCATGATTGTTAGGATTATTAATTAATCCTCCCTTGACCATCATAGTCTATTTGTATTTTACTATCTTAGGATGTTGTTTCCACTTCAGTAGTGCCATGGGGAACTCATATGGGGCCTCCTAACACTCAATGCGCTTGTCTGCATGAGTTTAAGATCTCCAGGGACCAATCCCTATGATTTAGGAACCCACACTGAGTGCCACCAGCAGTCTCCAACAATTGACCCTAGTCGGTGTTTAGTGATGTTCAGTTATGCTCTGATTCCCATCAGTTAGATCACTCTCAGGTATCCTAGTGCCACTTTGCATGATCTGAGGAAAGTAGGGTCCCTTTTCTCACCTAACTCAGTCAGTTAACTGGTTGTGAACTGATTCAGTGATATGGAGTTGCATTAGTGAGCTCTAGTGGTGATTTTCCCACATCGATTTAGCTCCGGAGTCAGTCTAGGTTGGTAGATTCGAATCCTATATTAGGCATTCAAATTCTAATATTTGTAACACCATTGTATTGCATACATAATACTGATTAATGGATGTAATGTTATTCTTCCAATTTTGTCTCCATGTGTGTGCAATTTTTCCATGAGTAATTGATTAGTCTCTACTAAATTCTTCTTTCTCTTCTGTAACCTTCTTTTCTCATTGAATTCATGCAGGCCTGAATATCCTACGCTTAATTAAATTTAACATGGTATCGAAGCAAGTATCCAAGCTAGCTTCATACCTCTAAAACTTTCATTAATGCACCAGAATCAATTGGGTTCCAAATAAATCCTGGTATTCTTTCCTTTCTCCCTCTGAATTATGTCTAGAGAAGTCTAGCCAAGTGTGTTGATGCACCCAAAGAAAGTGCACATGTCGAAGTGGAGTGCTTGAATTGGTTTGATTGCAAATTAAAGAGTTTTTGCAGGTTAATTGAAGATTTTTAGAAGAATTAGTTGTTTCTTAAAGCCATAAGATGGAGATTTCAACAGCTTTCACACCCATAATCCTCACACCATTCAATTATCTTGTTGGAGAGATGATATGCAGATTGTCTTGTGCAACAAAGGTCAGTACAGGGTCACCATGGCTAGAGAAGTCGAACCCTTGCAACATCTTGAAAAATCGAAGTATTTGAACAAGCTAGATGAAGCATTTGGCTTCATATGCATCCACATCTCAAGGGAGATACTCTTCCATCTTGATGGACTGAGAAATCCAAAATAAGTATGGGATAAGCTCGAATCCTGGTTTGGAAAGCAGGATGAGCTAAGGGGGCATATTCTGGAGAATGGGCTGATATCACTGCAACCCAACAACTTCAAAACTATACAACAGATTTTCTCAAAATTCAAATCTATTGTCATGCAATGCAAGCAATGCAGAATTGAGAAGAAGGACGATTAATTGGTGTTCTCCATTCTGAGCAAACTTGGCCTAGGAATCTCAATGTTTGTATCCACCTTTCACTCCAGGATTTTGACAAATCCTCATTGGTGAATGCCATCCCTTGATGCCTTCACATAATCCCTAATACAGGAAGAAGACAAGCTGATACAAATGGGAGCCCTCAAAGCCTCCCCAAATCAAGCTCTCTTGGCTGGTGAGACAAAGAATGCAGAAAAGAAAAGAGAAGAGGAACAATGAATTTGAACCTAAAGAAGAATTTGGTCCAGCGGATGAAGCCTCGGGCTCTAAGAAGGAAAAACATCTTAGGTTTGACCAAGGCAAGTGCTCCTACTGTAAGAAAGGAAACCATATAGAGAAAGGTTGTATGAAGAAGACAATAGATTAGATGTCAAGAATCCTTGAGCAGCACAATATTCTCCTCCCTGAAGGCACAAGGAAGGTTGACTCTAGAGATAAAATTAAACATCATGAGAGATGCCATGCACTGAAGGCTGGATTTTCAAAATCTCATGCCTTCCTCATTGATTCAAAAGCCTCCAATCACATGGTTGCATCCAAATAATCATTCTATTCATTACAATTTATTGCATCCAAAGAAGAGGGTGGATTCTTGATTACCCGTTAAATGCCTTGAGACTTAATCCACTTAAGTCTGCAACACAAGAGAGAGCATCTCTCCCATGGTGGTTTTCTTTTCAAATTCATGTGGCCCTTTGAACATTTACTTCATTTGTTACCTTACTCTAGTCAAGCTTAGCATTGACTTCTGTCCACCTTAGCTCACTAGGACCGACCTCAAATAAGAGGCGTAACTCATCCAAACACTATTTTGGTTCTACATAGCTTGGTGAAAATATGACCATGTGCATGGAGACGGTTTGAATAGCGCTATCTAGTTGAGAATTGAAGTTGTATTGAGGTTGCAATTCTCTAATTCCATATAATCGAAGTGCTCTGTTTTGGTGTTATTGTTGGGGATGATTTTATTTCAAATCTGTTAACCTAAAAATGATTGAGGGTTTCTAAAAAGAATTCAGAATCAAATGTTTATGGTTTATGAATCGATTAGATTATTTGAATACTATTTCGAATAAGAAAATGATCGGATAGTTAAGATTTTTTTTCCGTCGAATTCTACCTTAAGCTAAAAGGGATTTCGGCGAAGATTTAATTACCATTTTGTAAAATACTAACGAAGAGTTTAGCACGAACTATAACTTTTTAAGTTTTACAGAGAATTTTGATAAGAGTTTACGAGGAGCACAAGATTTTGAAGAACAATACACTCATCAATTACAACACTATACCTACACGTTTGTTTTTTTGGTGAGTCAATCCAACACTGAGAGCGATTCGGCTGTACGAGTTGAACTCTATTATATGATCTCCTTCTTGATACATCACAAAATGACAATTACAACACTATACCTATAGGTTTGGACACTTTCTTTGTTTTTTCTGGTTAGTCAATCCAATACACTCATCAATTACAACACTATACCTATAGGTTTGTACACTTTCTTTGTTTTTTCTGGTTAGTCAATCCAACACACTCATCAATTACAACACTATACCTATAGGTTTAGACACTTTCTACCTATAGGTTTGGACACTTTCTTTGTTTTTTCTGGTTAGTCAATCCAACACATGAGAGTGAGAGCGATTCTGCTGTTATATGCTCTCCTTCTTGATAGACATTATTGCAAAAAGACAACGTATACAGCTTTCACATGTATAGGGACCAAATAATATGGATGCAACTTGAACCGCATGGAATCAAACGCACAAGATTCTCGCAGTGTACATTCTTTAAAAAAAGACAAAAATTGCTAAAATTAACTTTGGAATTCGAAATTTGGTTACCATGGTAAATAAATTGCTTTCAAGCTTCTCACATCTTAACTTTATTCCACATTTTTTTATTTCAATCTTATGTTAATATTTTTCACATGGGCTCTTTTATATATTTCAATTTAAAAATAAAATCTAAAAATTAATTACTTTGAATTATTAATAAAACATAATAATGTAACTTTATTTTAATTTTATTAAATTTGAAATTATATAGGCTTAAATTTAAAAATAAAATCTAAAAATTAATTACTTTGAATTATTAATAAAACATAATAATGTAATTTTATTAAATTTAAAATTATGTTGATTTTAAAAGTTTAATTAATTAATAATGTAGTCTAAAAATTCTATTGATTTACAACATTAATCTTCATTAATTCCAATAGTATACAACATTGTTACAATATGTAGGATTCGAATCTACCAACTAATCATGACTGAGTGGCTAACTAAGAGTGTCTAAATCACTACATGGGAGCCAGTAGTCTACCTCGTGATGTCTAAATCAATCGACAATGAGT
The DNA here is from genome assembly GCA_001517045.1 of Pseudotsuga menziesii. Taxonomy (NCBI): domain Eukaryota; kingdom Viridiplantae; phylum Streptophyta; class Pinopsida; order Pinales; family Pinaceae; genus Pseudotsuga; species Pseudotsuga menziesii. The sequence goes on from LPNX010717812.1 coordinate 508,693, forward strand.
TAAACTAGTTAAACCAGTAAGCCCATGCAGCCATGCAAAACTAGCCACTGATCTTAACTTTATTCCATTTTTATATTTCAATAGTATGTTAATATTTTTTACATGGACTCTTTTATATATTTAAATTTAAAAATAAAATCTAAAATCAATTACTTCGAATTATTAATAAAACATAATAATATAAAAAAAATTAAATTTTAAATTATGTTGATTTTAAAAGTTTAAATAATTAATAACGTACAGTCTAAAAATTCTACCATTTGGGTTGGAAAAGGCTGATTTTTTGTGCACTTAGGTTGATTTTTTGTTCACTATTTTAATAAAACTTGTTTGAATTATTGAACAATTGATCTACGGGCAATGCTTACAATTGAAAGGTAGGTAGAATTTTGCGGTGGAATACTAAGAACAATGTACACTAAACAAGACCAATTTCATATAAAACTGATAAGAATTAATCAGTCAATTACAACCGTTAATCTTCATTAATTCCAATAGTATACAATAATGTTACAATATGTAGGATTCGAATCATATGGGGCAGATTCGAATCTACCAACTAATCATGACTCACTGGCTAACTAGGAGTGTTTAAATCACTGCATGGGAGCCACTAGTCTAACTCATGATGTCTAAATCAGTCCGACAATCACTTAAACTAGTTAAACTGATGAGGTAGGTGGAAAAAGGCGTCACTTCCCCATGCAACCATGAAAACTGGTGCTAGACTAACTAAGAGTGATCTAACTAAATGTAACTAGAGGTTGACTCAGCATAACTTCCTACCTACCACAACCAATTGATGGAAGCTGCTGGTGGCACTCAGAGTGGGCTCCTAAAATGTAGGGATTAGTCTCAGAAGAAAATTAACTCATGCATGAACATGCAATAAGTGGAAGTTAACCTCTGTATGTGTTCCCCACACTCTAGTGGTTGGTACTGGTGGCACCAATGGAACCAATGACACCAGTGGCATGAATATCATGGTGGCACCAAACTCAAGTAGATGACTCCTAAGTTAGGAAAGATGATCTAATAGACTATATATGGACAAGGGAGGATTATATAATCCTAACACCCCCCCTTAATCCTAACTTGGACAACCTTGGGCCCTAACAACTAGCCCAAAAGTCACCCATACAATCTAAAAGAAATAAAAGATGCTTAATAAACTAAGGAAAATGGGGAAAACCTCATGGGAACCCTACCCCCTCCCCCCTCTGAAAATAATAAATGAATCAGGAAAACAAGTTATACTTGAGAGGAAAATTTCCTCTTTGGGTAATAACTTGTAAGAAAAGTGTTGCAATTTTGCAACACTGTGCAGCAACAAATGCGGTATCTTGGTTCTTCTGTGCAGCAACATCCTGAGACTGTGCATGTAAACCTCTCCAAACTAAATGATTATGTCTGGAGGAATTTTCCTCTTTGGAAGAAGAAGAATATGCTCAACTAAATCGGGCACATAGACAATAGCAAGATGAAAACTTAACCCATGTAGAGCAACTGATATCAACTGATGAGATAGAAAAAGTGTCTAAGAATTCGAACCATGTGAGGTAAGCCCAATCAACTGATATATTGCAACCTTGAACATTGAACCTTGTGAGGTAAAATCATATCCAAGTGTTAGGAGCAAGTGTCCAGGTGAATGCAGAATGTCTCCATATTTACTAGTTCTGTGAGGAGATGAGCATGTTATCAAGTAGGAAGGTAGAGAATCCCTAGGACCGTGGAGAGCGAATGCTAGAGCTCCATAATATGATATAGCTTCAAAAATAACCAATGATTCACAAAATATAATATCAGGAAACTCATGAGATAAATCTGACATCAAATCCCTGGCAACAATTTTGAAAGAGACTTGAGGTACTTGATTTTTCAACCCACATTCCACAACCCGCAATGCGGACTACAAAAGTCCTTTTTTTGAGGTTTTCGGAAATCTTTTCCCGCATCCCTCAACCCACAAATGCAGATTGCGGGAGTTAGAATTTTATTTCGATAAAAATTTTCCTTTCTGCAACCTACAACCCGCAATGTGGATTGTGGATTGCGGAAATCTTTTTCAGAACTCGCTCCAATTAAAACCTTCCATGTGTTTGTAAAATTTTACTCTTTCGAGCAAATTGAAAAATTCCTCGTGTATGTATTGTTGAATCTTGCTTATGTTGTGTGGTTCTTTCTGATTGTCCTATAAGTTTTGTGCACAAGATTGAAAATGTGCATTGAACATTTTTTTCTCAAAAGCATGCTCTTTCGTGCAGAAGGTTAAAAAAATGTGCTTAGGAAGTTAGTTCTTGATCTCGAGCCTGCAATATTGTATACATCGATGAGCTGGTGGAAGCGATTCAGGAATCCTGGAGTAATAAAGAGAAAATGAATATCAAATCATCTGATTTGGGTAACATATTTACCCTTTCTTGGCACCTTCAATTTGGCTCAGTTGTGCGTTCAAAGAGATGCACCACTCTTCTCCCCAATGCAATAACAATTCTTCACAATCTCGATAATGGGTTTGGCAGTGCTCCAGTTCTTATCAAACCTTTAAACTTTCTCTACAAATTTTCATTATAAACATTGAAAGGACAAAATATGTATGTTTATTTGTCACATCAAAGCATTATTTATGTTTCTTCTTTGTCACATTCACATTTCCATATGCCAATAAAGTAAATGAAAGTTTTCTAACACTAATTTAACTAATAAATCTTTATCCTTTTAATACACACACACATTAAATTGCCAACTTACTTGTTACAAAAGTTTAAAATACACCTTTCTGAATCTTAAATCTAATTTTGGTGATGTTATACCAAAATCCTGTCACCACCATGTGATAAGACCTTTAACTTACATACTTGCCCTTAATCCCAGCACTTGCAGTGGAAACCCATGTTGTTTGTCAATTCTACATGAAAATACTCAGCACCGTGCTTTCCCTTTGAACCATGAGCGGTACCTTGCTCGCACTGCCTTCATCCTGTTTTCCATAAGCGGTGCTACCACCTGTGGCCTTTGGTCCGTAAGCGTTTCTCATCTAAACCGCTCTGTCATAAGAGAAGAAAAGCGATACCCTGGGTAAAATGGGAAAAAGAGAAGTTTCTTGAGGCTTCTAGATCATGAGCCTCATGTCCTCCCTTATTCCTATCATTGTGGGTCAGCTGATCTCGAGATCCCCCATCATGAGATCTTAAAGGCCACCTCATCCACAAATCTCTCAACCATTCCTATCCATTGAGCCTTATAAATACAAGCTCATGTCCATGGTTGAGGGGGAGAACTATAGAGGTATTGTAATGTTTTTGGATTGACCACTTGGCCCAAGCAATTGGAGAGCATAGAGAGCAAAGTTGGAGCTTACGAGGATGAAGTGTTGGTCTCATTGAGATGCATGTCGACATTGAGGCTTAATTGGTTGTAAAATTCTCCATTCATCTTACTGCAAAGCTGATTTCCGTCCCACATTACTATTGTTTTGATTTCACATGTACATGTTGTTAGATTCCTTAGTCACCAACATGGATAAGTAGATGATGTTCTGGTAGCTTTGATGTGTTTGCATGTTTGATCTGGTTGTAGGTACACAGGTTCACTATCGAAGCGGCATTCCAGGTGTCTATGACATCCAGGGAGGGTCTTCATCCTTTGTCGTTCACTCATTTGCTCTGGATCTGAACCATTCAGACCAAAGGAACAGCTTCTATCCGCAGAAGGTGAAATATTCCTAGTTACAAATTTGGCAACTCTACTCGGGATCAAGTGGTTGACCAAGTGATCAATTCAATTTCATCTATAATTGATCCCACTCTTCCTTTGGAGAGTGAAATGGTCGAGTCGATGTCATTTCCACCCAATCTCACTCTTTCATCAGAGAGTGTTAAGACTGAAGTAGTCTCTTTGACCAAATCTTCGTCTTGTTCTTCTCTTCCAGTATAGAATGAACTGAAACCTGCTAAAGTTTTTATTCTTCATTTTGATTGTTCTCGACAAGAGGAAATTTTGTCTGTTTCGACAGAACCCTTTTCGACTAGTGAGGTTATTTCCTTTGACTGGAGTAACCTAATAGAGTCTCGTCTTCATTCGAGTGTTCCTTTCCAGATAGTTGTGAATGTTACTGCTAGGCAGATACTTTGTACTATTGTTGACGAAGGGGCTTCTGTTAGTATACTATCCTCGACTGCTTAGCAATATTTAGGTTCACCTCAGCTTGTGCCATCCACCGATCAGCTATTGGCTTTTAATCACAGACCTACTGCACCTTTAGGGACCCTTCCTTATTTTCCTATGACATTAGGAGGGAAAACTGTCTGTATTGATGTTATGGTGGTCCAAGGTCCTTTAGATTTCAATCTGCTCCTTGGACGTGATTATGTGTACGCCATGAAAGCCGTAGTGTCCACACTCTTTAGAGTTATGCATTTTCCCCATGATGAGAAGATTGTGACCATAGATCAACTTTCTTTTGTTACATCTGACCATTGCATCACTCATAGTAATCAGACTTCCCTGTGTTTAATTTTCATATGCTTAGTTAAGACATCAGTATTTAATTTCATTTTCATAACAAAAGCATATAAACAGGATCACTGAAAGATAGACAAGCACAACCATACAAAAGGAACACAAAGATTTATGTTGGGAAAACCCTAAAGGGAAAAACCCAGCAAAAGCTTCCTCAATATAGATGCCCCAAAAAGATAAAAGATAAAACCAACAAGGAGATCAAAGCCTGATCCTCCTCCTTCTCTAGCTACTTCTCTTTTCCACTAATGTGCTACACAAGTGAGAGTGTGTGTCTCAAATGAGGAGAGCTACACCTCTATTTATATTCATCCGTTCACTTCAATTAACTCACCTAACATGTAGGCTCAAGTTAATCATGTAGGCTCGAGTTACACATGTAGGCTCAAGTAACCACACTGGGGTGCTAATGAACCACCTTTAAAATTTGAGGGGACAACCTTATGACTCTTATTAGTTCTTCTGATTAGAAGCATCGGGGTACAAGATAATACAAGTGGTTCTCCTGGTAGGACCATCGAGGACCACAAAAGATACATATAGAATATTATTCGAAGTTACAATATTTCAACACTCCCCCTTAACGAGAAGGGTATTCTACAACAACAACAACAATAGTAGGAGAGGACATTATCAACATCATCAGGGTAACACATCTATAAATCATTGGAATCTTTTCAACATCATATAGTCTTCGTCTTCAATTTTCAATGACAGCAACTCTTTGATCAGCATCAGCATCTTTTGACCTTTTGATCAGCAACACCTTCAGCAACATCTTCAGCACTTTGACCTTTCGAACAACAACATCTTCAGCACTTAGACCTTTCAATCAGTAGCAACATCTTCAACACTTTGACCTTTCGATCAACAACAATATCTTCAGCATTTTGATCAGTAACATCTTCAACACTTTGATCTTTCGATCAGCAACAACATCTTAAACATTTTGATCAGCAACATCTTCAGCACTTTGATCTTTCGATTAGCAACAACATCTTCAACATTTCGATCAGCAACATCTTCAGCACTTTGATCTTTCGATCAACAACAACATCTTCAACATTTCGATTAGCAACATCTTTAGTACTTTGATCTTCGATCAGCAACAACTTCTTCATCATTTTGTTCTTTCGATCAGCAGCCTGATCAGTAACATCATGATCAGCACCATAATCATACTTCAATTCTCGAACAACATCATCATCATGATATTCTGGTCTTTTGATCAGTACGTCGTTATCATCACATACTGATCATTTGATCAGTACGTTATCATCATCATACTCTGATCTTTTGATCAGTACATCATCATCGTCATACTCTGATCAATACATCATCATACTCTTATCTTTCGATCAGTACATCATCATCATGCTCTGATCTTTTGATCAGTACATCATCACCATCATCACACTCTGATCTTTTGATCAGTACATCGTAATCATCATCATACTCTAATCTTTCGATCAGTACATCATCATCATCATATACTGATCTTTCGATCAGTACGTCATCATCATCATAAAAACATCATTATCATCAAAACATCAACATGATCCTTCCTTTTGGAATTATGGGATTTAGGTCTTTACGGAGTTACCAATGATCATTCCTTTCAGAATTACAGGATTTAGGTCTTTACGGAGTTACTAACGATCCTTCCTTTCAAAATTACGAGATCAACACATTTGTGGAACTCAGACAATCCTTCCTATTGGAATTACAGGATCAACACATCTATGGAACTCAGACAATCCTTCCTATTGGAATTACGGGATCAAGTCAATGATCCTTCCTTTCGGAATTACGGGATTTAGGTCTTTACGGAGTTACTAATGATCCTCCCTTTTGGAATTACGGGATCAACACATATGTGGAACTCAGACAATCCTTCCTCTAGGAATTATGGGATCAACACACGTTCTCGAGTACCGAAGTCACCAGATCCGTTCTGAACCGAAGTTCAAGGATGATACAATCCTACCAAATTCACGGGGACCGATATCTCTGGATACATTTTGAACCGAGGTTCAGGGATGATGCAATCCACCACTTTCACGGGGGCCGAGACCTCCGGATACATTTTGAACCGAGGTTCAAGGATGATGCAATCCACCACTTTCACGGGGGCCGAGACCTCCGGATACATTTTGAACCGAGGTTCAAGGATGATGCAATCCACCACTTTCACGAGGGCCGAGACCTCCGAATACATTTTGAACCGAAGTTCAGGGATGATGCAATCCTACCACTTTCACAGGGGTCGAGACCTCTAGATACATTTTGAACTGAGGTTCAAGGATGATGCAATCCACCACTTTCATGGGGGCCGAGACCTCTGGATACATTTTGAACCGAATTTCAGGGATGATGCAATCCTACCACATTCACGGGGGCCAAGACCTCCGGATACATTTTGAACCGAAGTTCAAGGATGATGCAATCCCACCACATTCACGGGGGCCGAGACCTCCAGATACATTTTGAACTGAAGTTCAGGGATGATGCAATCCCACCACATTCACGAAGACCGAAGTCACCGGATCTATTTTGGACAGATGTCCCAGGATGATACAATCCCTCTTCATTCTCGAGGACCGAGGTCACCGGATCACTTTTGAACAGATGTCCCGGGATGATACAATCCCTCCACATTCTCGATGACCGAAGTCACCAGATCACTTCTGGACATATGTCCCAGGATGATACAATACCTCTTCATTCTCAAAGACCGAGGTCTCTGGGTCACTTTTGGGCAAGTGCCCAGCGATGATACAATCCCACCACATTCTCGATGACCGAAGTCACCGGATCACTTCTGGACATATGTCCCGGGATGATACAATCCCTCTTCATTCTCGAAGATCGAGGTCTCTGGGTCACTTTAGGGAAAGTGTCTAGGGATGATACAATCCTACTGCAACATCACTACTCCCCCTTTCGAGGAAGGTCTTTCTGAACCACACCAAGCTTGTCTTGAAAGTGTTTGAACTTTACCTGAGACAGAGGCTTTGTCAACACATCATCATCTAAACCATCTTCATCTACATCTTTAGTATGTGAATACTGAAATATCACCATCTGTATCTCTAGTATGTGAGTACTGAAAGCATCATCAGGTCACCATCATCTACATCCATAGTATGTAAATATTGAAACATCATCTATATCTTCAGTATGGGAATACTGAAATCATCATCATCTCTATATTTAGTATAGAAATAGAAATACTGAATCACCATCATCTGTATCTACAGTATGTAAATACTGAAACATCATCATCTGCATCTTTATCTTGAATGTAGAAATACCGGATTTCTATGTGTTACGACGGAACACAGGGTTCTCTGTTATCACAACTCTCGTTATCACATAGAATCAATGTAGTATCCATCTTCAGTTCAAAGAGACCTGATATCAGCTTCCGAAGCCATGTGGCTTCACAACTTAGTAGAGCAATATGCTATGTATTTTTCTTCAGCCATGCTACGAGAAACACTGGACCGTTTCCTGCTAAACCATGAACTCATACCAAACCCCAAACAAAAGCATCTACCTAATGTGATTTTCCTATGTAAGATACTTCCAGCCCAATCTGCATCTGTGTAGCCATACAATCTATACTCATGGCTACCATCATAATATAAACCAAAGTCTATAGTCCCTTTCAGATATCTCATCACATGCTTTGCAGTTACTAGGTGAACCCATCTTGGTTGAACAAGATATTGACTTAAGGTGTTCACAGCAAAACAAATGTCTGGTCTGGTATTTGTTAAGTACATCAATGACCCAATGATCTGTCTGTAATGAGTCATATCCACTAACTCTGATGAGTCATCCGCTAACAGCTTCAGGTTGGAGTCCATGGGTGTGGCCATGAATTTGCATTCCAACATATTGAATCTCTTCAATATCTCTACTGCATACTTTACCTGGTTGAGAAAGATTTCTTCTAAACTTTGCCATACTTCCAAACCTAGGAAATAATGCATTAACCCAAGGTCTTTCATCTCAAATTCTTTTGCTAGTTTCTTCTTGCTTTCCATGATCTGTTTCTCATTTCCTATCAAGGATAAGCCATCCACATATAATAACAGGATGACAAGTTCATCTTCTACAACCTTGAGATAAAGGTTAGGATCAGCTTTACTCTTGGTAAATCCCATGCTCAACAAAAAACTATCTATTCTTCCATACCAAGCTCTGGGAGCTTGCTTCAGTCCATAGAGGGCCTTCTTCAACTTGCATACGTGATTCCATATGGCTTCAACTTCAAACCATCATGACTATTCGATGTAAAACTCTTTCTCAATCATACCATTAAGGAAGGCTTGTCTTTACTTCACCATGGAAGAAACTACCATGATAGTTCTGAAGGAAGTGTCCCTTACTTCCTGGAGTAAGTGTCTCTTCAGAATTAATTCCCTTTTTCTGAAAGAAACCTCTAGCCACAAATCTTGCTTTATACTTCTCGATACTTCCGTCAGTTGCATGCTCTATTTTGTATATCCATTTGGAGGATACAATACTCTTTCCTTCTGGTTTGGGAACTATATCCCATACATCATTCTAGTATTCTTTCATCATAACATCTTCCATGAGTTCACCTTGTCAGATCATCAACATATCCTAGTCTTCTACATTCAACTTTGAAGGTTGGAACCCACTTTACTCTTGGTAAAGTATCGATCCATCAAGAAGTTGTCCATCATGTCGAACTCAGATATCTTATGTAGTCACTCCCCCTGAAGTGGAGTATTATCTTCCTTCTTCATTCTATATAGGTGGTTCTATGCTTGATATATACTGGTCAATAGAGTATGTCATTTCATAGTCTATTCTTTCTTAGGCAAATCATGAACCTTTCTTTGTACACTTGTTCTTGTAGATCCATGTGGAGGATACTATGTAGTTCCCTTTATGTCTCGAAATCATATCATATACATCATTCCCCATGATCAACTGTTATTCTTTGATCATAGTTTCTTTTATAGCATTCTTTTCTTCATCTTGAGTTATCTCTCATACCCATGGTGGTCTTCATCCTTTGAGGTGGATCTACTGCTCTCTAAAGCTCTTTCTTCCGTCATGGTGTCTCTGACCCTGGGAGCTTCAGATTCATGTTTATTGAATTGTCATCACTTGTTCTTCCGAACAAGTCTCGTCCTTCTTTTCTTGTAGGAGGTTGTATAGGACCTTTCCTACAATTCAAATGCACTAGTTGCATGGTTAGAAATATTTCATAAAACATATGCATAATGACAAATTCTTATGCATCATGCAACTATTTAGCCAATACAACATTCATCCATATTTCACAAAAACTTTCTAGATGCCTTCCATCTCTACCATGACATCATTGAGATTGTGCACTAATCCAATATGTCAGCAAAGAGGTTTGATAAGTAGCACTGGAGAGTTGTATAACGCCATGAGCTACTTACCCATCACATGCATATTAGTAGTATTAATGTAAACAATCTATCATGCATAACACATCAACTGAATACAATCAAATGCATAACAAAATAATATCATGAAATGGCAATTGAATACTTATCTTTTATTTGTTTCGTGGGTAGACTCCATCTTGATCATTCTGCTTTATCATCTTCTTCATTTATGAAATCATCATTTCTTATCCAAATTATAAGATGAATATGAGGTTCTTCAAGAATTGAGTTTTTTTCATATTCCTCATCGCTTGAGGGATCTTCTTTGAATGGTGAGAGCTTGATCTTCAATTGCTCCCATCTTCTTCTTCTCTTCTTATTAGTCGAGCTGAAATTAATCACTTACTTCTGGAATAAATTCTTCACATGAATGAATCCCATGATCCTGGGAGGCCATTCAAGGTGGTTATCACCACTTTTTCATACTTCTTCTTCTACCACTTCAAGTTGTTCTGCATTCTGGATCTTCACATTCTTCAACTGTTTTCTCAAAGCCATCTTCTGATTTAAGTTCTTATCTTCAAATAGCTTGATCAAGGAATCAAACATCTTCGGTGTCTTTAGGGAAGACACTTGTGGTATAAGTTGATCCGTGATTGAATCAACAATGATCTTCTTGGCCTTGATCAAGTTCTTCTTGTGTAAGTCTTTGAGGCTCATCTCCCTCTAGAACTGGAACCTCTCTACTCATGTAGGTGTCCAATTCATTTTCTTCAGAGAGATCAAATACTTCCATGCTTGGAAGTTTTCAACTTCACCAAGCTTATCATCAAGCTGATGTGATAGATCATTTTGAAATGAGAACCTCAAATGCAAATAGCAAAAGATTATATCTTACCGATTTGAGGTGTCCGTCCTGCTTCCAGAGCTGGCAGATCTAGGGTTTGTCAGAGAAACCCTAGTTTTCAAAACTTGGAATCTTTTAGATCTGTTTGGATAGAAATATATATCTCTTCAAATGGAGCTGTCCAATGTACTCCTTTTCTGAAAATAGTGGAGGGAAGCTCCCGGAACAGGAAGCCCTAGTTTTCCAATTTCTTCTGCAGAAATGCCTGTTACTGTTTCTGTGATATATCCAAAATTAATGCTCCTCTGTGTCTGAAATATCACATTGAGGTAACCTCATATGTCCCAGATCCAACAGCACATGTTTCATCAAAATTGGTTTCACCAATTTGGATTTATGATCATTTTCCCAAGGTGACTTGTTACAGGACTATTCAAAACAGTGCAGTTGTACGGCATGCCACGTGTCACTGATTCATATTCAGGTTCTAAAATTTTGATCAAAGAAATTTCAGGCCCTGCTCTTTCTGGAACATCTTCAGGAATTCCATTTGGACCTCTGTATCCCATGCTACAGCAATTCTCCCCAGGTGTCCTGTTTAGGGATGAATTCTGGAAGAGGCTGGAACCCTAACTTGGAGGGATCATATCTCCCAGAATATAGCAAATATGAGGCTGAATTTTGGACACAGTGTCCACACTCTTTAGAGTTATGCATTTTCCCCATGATGGGAAGATTGTGACCATTGATCAGCTTTCTTTTGTTACATCTGACCATTGCATCATTCATAGTAATCAGACTTCCCTGTGTTTAATTTTCATATGCTTAGCTAAGACATCGGTATTTAATTTCATTTTCATAACAAAAGCATATAAAAAGGATCACTGAAATATATACAAGCACAACCATACAAAAGGAACACAAAGATTTATCCTGGGAAAACCCTAAAGGAAAAAACCTAGCAAAAGCTTCCTCAATATAGATGCCCCAAAAAGATAAAAGATAAAACCAGCAAGGAGATCAAAGTCTGATCCTCCTCCTTCTCCAGCTACTTCCCTTCTCCACTAATGCGCTACACAAGTGAGAGTGTGTGTCTCAAATGAGGAGAGCTACACCTCTATTTATATTCATACGTTCACTTCAATTAACTCACTTGACATGTAGGCTCGAGTTAATCATGTAGGCTCGAGTTACACATGTAGGCTCAAGTAACCACACTGGGGTGCTAATGACCCACCTTTACAATTTGAGGGTACAAACTCATTACTCTTATTAGTTCTTCTGATTAGAAGCATCAGGGTACAATATCATACAAGTGGTTCTCCCGGTAGGACCATCGGGGACCACAAAAGATACATATAGAATATTCTTGGAAGTTACAATATTTCAACACCCTGAATGTGCCGCATGTTCTTGTGGTTCCTTCCCCTTCTTCTAGTTAGCTTCTTCCCATCATAGGTAAAATGGGGGGTATGGCTCTAGTCTATGGACATCATAATGGAGCTAAGCCGCTAGCTTTTATGTAATGGGGGCAACCTACCAACCTCTAGATATTATGTTGGGTAGGAGCAGGTTTGAGAGCATAGTTTACTTTTGGTTTCAAGCTCGTTAAAAAATAAAACCACTCCTTAAGCACAATTTAGCTTTTGGTTTCAAGCTTGCATAAAAATGAAACCATGTGATGAGCAAAGTTCCCATTCTGTGTCAAGCTCGTTAAAAAATGAAACAGGTGACCATGAGCAAAGTTCCCATTCTGTGTCAAGCTCGTTAAAAAATGAAATAGGTGCCCATGAGAAAAGTTCTCATTCTATGTCAAGCTCATTAAAAAATGAAATGGATCTCCTCAAGCATAGTTTACGTTTTGGTTTCAAGCTTGCATAAAAATGAAACCATTCCTGAGCATAGTTCATTTTCTATTTCAAGCTCGTTAAAAAATGAAGTAGGTTTCCTTAAGCATAGTTTACCTTTTGGTTTCAAGCTTGCATAAAAATGAAACCATGGTCTAAGCATAGTTACCTTCTGTTTCAAGATTGTGTAAAAATGAAACAGATCGCCTTCCCTTGATTCGAGGCTTCTCTTTAGTGTTAGAACTTGAACCTTCTTTTCACCTGCCTAATTCTCGTTCTTCCTACCCCCATGGTGAACATTTTCACATTAGTAACCAGGTTTTTAGGTTGGGTATGGAAGAAGAATCGTCAAATTAAACGAAGCTTGGGGGCATGTCGAGCCGCTAGCAACCATGCTAGGGGTAAGCTTCGCTAGAAATCATGCTGGGGGCAAGATTCCAACCTATGTATATCATGTTAATGGAATTTTTCAAGCATAGTTTACCCATTGGTTTCGAGCTTGCATAAAAATGAAACCAATCTTTGAGCATTCTCTCAACTGATCTTCGAACTCGTTAAAAACAGTAAGATGGTGTTGAGCTTACTTTTCCTTTTTAATGGAGTCTTGTTTCAACTCTTTTCGAGCTCCTTAAATACAAAAATATTGTCAAGCGATCTTGTCTTCTTCACGCTCGTTAAAAAATTTGAAGAGTCGTCTCTCCGACGGTAGGTTATCTCTTTTTCGGTTCGGTTAGACTATTTACGAAAAAGGAACACTCCAGCCAATCATGACTAGAAGAGTTCTCTAAGGTATGGTTTTTTACTTTTTCGGGCCTTAGGGACTAAATCATACGAAAAAGGACCCTTTGGAGTCTTCTTCCGTGGTCATTCAGACTCTCTAAACATGAATTATACTGAGTTTTATTTCATTGGACTCGTTAAATTAAACATTGGGAGACCCATTTTTGGGAGCGAACCCCTCCTCTCTCAGTTTTGTAAAAAATATGAGTTTGGACTTGTCTTTGGACAAGCTATACCGAGTGTTTGTTACCCTATTTGAACTCGTAAAACTGAAAAGAGGCACTTATCGATCATGATGGGGAAAATGGGAAGGGAATCATTTTTGCAAATAAATGGCAGTAGTTTGTCATTACCTTTGAACATGGCACTTATCTGCATATCATTTCAGTCAATTGGGTGTTCAGCTGATCTCTGTGATGATCCACTTTCAGGAGTCATGCCACTCCTTTGATTATTTCAAAAGAATACATTGTCCACTATCGCATTGTGTATTTGTCCCATTTAGTCATGATGCCAAGTCTTTTGTCGTGCCGCTCGATGTTCAAAGGGAAGTTGAAGAATTTTTTTCTCTGCAGCCAAAATGGTCTATGTGTTAGTACTTTTGAGTCAGTCCTATGGTTACTACATCTACATCATTTCGAAACTATGTTTCAAGTTTCGTGTCGTCGATGTGGGACTCATCATGGCCCTCCTTCGACGAGACTTTTCCCGTCGACATTAGCTCATCATCCGGGAAATAGTCTTAGAAACAAAAACTTAGTACCTTGAGATCTGTATGCCTTAATATGACAGATTCTCTCGCTCTCAACATAGGTTCACATCATTGACCTTTGATTGAGAGAATCGACTAGATGTTCAACATCAAGACATCTGTTCACACTCAGTAGATTGTACTAGGGTACCTTGGGAATCATTGTCATCAATGGTGATCTCCCTCACACTTGTTAACGGTTCACATCATCAGTCGGTAATCAAGTGGTTTCTACCATGTTCAACTTCATATCATTGCAATCACAAGGATAGAATCATACTTTGCGGAAGACGGGACGAATACCCTGGGTATTTGTTTAAAGCGCTCATTGATTTTCCCCAAGTTGTGATGGATTTTTGTATATCTAGCATGGATCCACATTTGTATGTGTTAAATTTTCATATGTTAAGCTATATCATTAGTATTTCATTTCAATTTCATAAAAAAGCATACAAATAGGATCACTGAAATATAGACAAGCACAACCATACAAAAGGAACACAAAGATTTATCCTGGGAAAACCCTAAAGGGAAAAACCCAGCAAAAGCTTCCTCAATATAGATGCCCCAAAAGATAAAAGATAAAACCAAAAGGGAGATCAAAGACTGATCCTCCTCCTTCTCCAGCTACTTCTCTCTCCTCCACTAATGCGCTACAAAAGTGAGAGTGTGTGTGTCCAAATGAGGAGCACCACACCTCTATTTATATTCATCCGTTCACTTTAATTAACTCATCTGACATGTAGGCTCGAGTTAATCATGTAGGTTCAAGTTACACATGTAGGCTCAAGTAACCACACTGCGGTGCTAATGACCCACCTTTACAATTATAGGGGACTACCTCATGACTCTTATTAGTTCTTTCAATTAGAAGCATCGGGGTACAAAGTAATACAAGTGGTTCTCCCGTTAGGACCATTGGGGACCACAAAAGATACATATAGAATATTCTTCGAACTTACAATATTTCAACACTCTCCCTTAATGAGAAGGGTATTCTACAACAACATCAACAACAACAACAGTAGGAGAGAGAGAGATAGAGGACATCATCAACATCATCAGGGTAGCACATATATAAATCATTGGAAGCTTTTCAACATTATGTAGTCTTTAGTCTTTAGAAACATCAAAACTTTGACCGCTTCGATCAACAACAACTTTGACCGCTTTGATCAGCAACATCTTTGACCTTTCGATCAGCAGCAACATCTTCAGCACTTTGACCTTTCGATCAGCAGCAACATCTTCAGCACTTTGACCTTTCGATCAACAACATCATCTTTAGTACTTTGACCTTTCGAATAGCAACATCATTAGCACTTTGACCTTTTGATCAGCAACAACATCAGCATCATCATACTCTGATCTTTCGAACAGCAACATCATCATCATCAGCAACAACCTAAAATCCACATCTCAAAGACAAAAAGTCTTTGGTTCACTTTTGGACTTTGTCCAAGGATGATGCAATCCTACCACATTCACAGGGATTGAAATCTCTGGATACATTTTGAACCGAGGTTCAGGGATGATACAATCCCACCACATTCACGGGGGCCAAGACCTCTGGATACATTTTGAACCGAGGTTCAGGGATGATGCAATCCCACCACATTCACGGGAGCCGAGACCTCCGGATACATTTTCAACCGAGCTTCAGGGATGATGCAATCCCATCACATTCATGGGGGCCGGCACCTCCAGATACATTTTCGATTGAGGTTCAGGGATGATGCAATCCCACCACATTCACGGGGACCGAGACCTCCAGATACATTTTCAACTGAGGTTCAGGGATGATGCAATCCCACCACATTCACGGGGGCTGAGACCTCCGGATACATTTTGAACTGAGGTTCAGGGATGATGCAATCCCACCACATTCACGGGGGCCGAGACCTCCGGATACATTTTGAACCGAGTTTTAGAGATGATGCAATCCCACCACATTCACGGGGGCCGAGACCTCCGGATACATTTTGAGCCGAGGTTCAGGGATGATGCAATCCCACCACATTCACGGGGGCCGAGATCTCTGGATACATTTTGGACAGATGTCCCAGGATGATACAATCCCTCTTCATTCTCAAGGACTGAGGTCACCAGATCACTTTAGGGCTGGTGCCCAGGGATGATACAATCCCACTACAACACCACTACTCCCCCTTTCAAGGAAGGTATTTTTGAACAACAACAAGCTTGTATCGAAAGTGTTCGAACTTTATCTGAGACAGAGACTTTGTCAGCACATCGTCATCTAAACCATTATCATCTACATCTTTAGTATGTGAATACTGAACTATCACCATATGTATCTCCAGTATGTTAATACTGAAAGCATCATCATTTATATCTTCAGTATAGGAATACTGAAACATCATCATCTCTATATTCAATATAGAAATACTGAATCACCATCATCTGCATCTACAATATGTAAAAGACCGGATTTCTATGTATTACGATGGAACACGAGGTTCTCTGTCATCAAAACTCTAGTTATCACATAGAATCATTGTAGTATCCATCTTCAGGTCAAAGAGACCTGATATCAGCTTCCAAAGCCATATGGATTCACAACTTAGCAGAGAAATCTGCTATGTATTATGCTTTAGCCATGCTAAGAGAAACACTGGATTGTTTCCAGCTAAACCATGAACTCATAGCAGACCCCAAACAAAAGCATCTATCTGATGTACTTTTCCTATCTGAGATACTTCCAGCCCAATATGCATCTATATAGCCATACAATCTGTAATCATGGTTTCCATCATAGTATAGACCAAAGTCTATAGTCCCTTTCAGATATCTCATCACATGTTTTGCAGCTATTTGGTGAACACGTCTAGTTTGAACTAGATACTGACTCAAGGTGATAACAGCAAAACAAATGTCTGGCCTGGTATTTGTTAGATACATTTAACGACCCAATAATATGTTTTTATTGAGTCACATCCACTAACTCTGATGAGTCATCAGCTAACAACTTCAAGTTGGAATCCATGGGTGTGGCCATGGCTTTGTATTCCAACATATCAAATCTTTTCAATATCTCTACTGCATACTTTCCCTAGTTGAGAAAGATTCCTTCTGAATTTTTCCATACTTCCAAACCTAGGAAATAATGCATTAACCCAAGGTCTTTCATCTAAAATTCTTCAGCGAGCTTCTTCTTGCATTCTATAATCTATTTCTCATTCCTTGTCAGGAATAGATATCCACATACAGTAATAGTATGACATGTTCATCTTCTATAACCTTGAAGTAAAGGTTAGGATTGAATTTCATTAGGAAACTATCTATCCTTCCATACCAGGCTCTAGGAGCTTGCTTCAGGCCATAGAGGGCCTTCTTCAACTTGCATACATGAGTCCATCTGTCTTCAACTTCAGATCCTTGTGACTATTCTATGTATACTTCTTCTTCAATCACACCATTCAGAAAAGTTGTTTTCACATCCATCTGGTGTAAGTCCCACTTCATCATGGATGCAAGTGCCATGATAGCTCTAATCGAAGCATACTGTGCTACTGGGGTAAATGTCTCTTCATAATTAATTCCCTCTTTCTGATAGAAAACCTCTAGCCACAAGTCTTTCCTTACTTCTAGCTGCAACATATTTTATCTTGCAAATCCATTTGGAAGATACCACATTCTTGCTTTCTGGTTTGAGTACTATATCCCAAACAACATTCTAGTATTCTTTCATCCTAACATCTTCCATGAGTTCGTCTTGTTAGGTAATCAACATATCCTAGTCTTCTGCATTCAACCTTGAAGGTTGGAACCCACTTTACTCTTAGTAAAGTCTAGATCCATCAGGAAGCTATCCATCATGTTGTACCATGTCGAACTCAGATATCTTCTGTAGTCACTCCCCTTGAAGTGGAGTATCATCTTGCCTCTTCATTTTGTACAGGTGGTTCTATGCTTGATATATACTTGTCAATAGAGTATGTCATGTCATAGTCTATTCTTTCTGAGGCAAATCATGAACCTTGCTTTGTACACTTGTTCTTATAGATCCATATGGAAGATATGATGTACTTCCCTTTATATCATTCCTCATGATCAATTGTTACTCTTTGATCATAGCTTCTTTCATAGCCATGGTGGTCTTCATCCTTCGGGGTGGATCTACTGCTCTCTGAAGCTCTTTCCTTCATCATGATGTCTCTGACCCTGGGAGCTTTAGATTCATGTTTATTGAATTGTCATCACTTGTTCTTCGGAACAAGTCTCCTACAATTCAAATGCACCAGTTTCATGGTTAGAACTATTTCATAAAACATATGCATAACGAAAAATTCTTATGCATCATGCAACTATTTAGCCAACACAACATTCATCCATATCTCACTATTGTCATTAATGCAACCAGTCTATCATTCATAACACATCAACTGAATATAATCAAATGTATAACAAAACAATATCATGAAATGACAATTGAATACTTAATTTTTATTCATTTCGTGGGTAGACTCCTTCTTGATCCTTCTACTTCATCATCTTCTTCATTCATGACATCATCATTTCTTATCCAAATGATAAGATGGATAAGAGGTTCTTTAAGAATTGAGTTCTTCATATTCCTCATTGCTTGAGGGATATTCTTTGAATGGTGAGAGCTTGATATTCAATTGCTCCCATATTCTTCTTCTCTTCTTATGAGTCGAGCTTCTTCTTCTTCCCAGAGTCAGCTGAAAGTAATCACTTCCTTCTGGCACACATTCCTCACATGAATGAATCCCATGATCCTGGGAGGCCATTCAAGGTGGCTATCACCACTTCTGCATTCTTCACTTCTTCTTTACCTCTTCAATTTGTTTCTTAAGGTCATCTTCTGATGTATGTATTTCCTTCAAATATCTTGGTCAAGGAATCAAACATCTCTTTCGGTGTCTTTTATGGAAGACACTTGTGGTACAAGTTGATCCGTGACTGAATCAGCAATGATCTTCTTGGCCTTGACCAAGTTCTTTTGGTGTAAGGATTTGAGCCTCATCTCCCTCTAGAACTGGAACTTCTCTACTCATGTAGGTGTCCAATTCATTTTATTCAGAGAGATCAAATACTTCCATGCTTGGAAGTTGTCAACTTCACCAATCTTATCATCAAGCTGATGAGAACCTCAAATGGAAATAGCAAAAGATTAGATCTTACCGATTTGAGGTGTCAGTCCTGGTTTCGGCGCTGGCTAATCTAGGATTTGTCAAAGAAACCATAATTTTCAAAACTTGGAATATTTCATATCTTATTGGATAGAAATATGGATCTCTTCAAGCTGAGCTGTCCAATGTACTCCTTTTCTGAAAACTGTGGAGGGAAGCTCCCGGAACAGGAAGCCCTAGTTTTCAATTTCTCCTGCAGAAATCCCTGATATTGATTCTATGCTATCTCTATAATTACTACTCCTCTATGTCTGAAACTTTTTACTAAGATACCCACACATGTCCCTATTCCAACACCATAGTTTTCATCAAATTTTGTTTCATCAATTGGGACTTATGATCATTTTACCAAGGTGACCTGTTACAAGATTGTTCAAAATAGTGAAGTTGTACGGATTTCCACGTGTCACTGTTTCATCTTATGAGTCTAAAAATCGGACCACAGAAATAAAATTCTGTTCCCTTTCTGGAACATCTTCCAAAATTTTATTTGGATCTTTACAGCCCAAGATATAGCAATTCTCCCCAGCTGTCCTATTTAGGGATGAATCTTGGAAGAGGCTGGAACCATAACTTGGAGGGATCATATCGCCCAAAATATAGCGAATATAAGGATAAATTTTGGACAAAGTGTACATCATGACTTTATATTCGACCTATGAAATTTTTAGCTCCTTAGCCTTCACCAATCCTGAGATATAGCGAATGTACCAAAACTTATCAGTTTTAGTATTTAGGGTTTTTCCAGCTCTGGGTCAAACTAGGGTTTGACTTTCCCGGAGTTTCACCCAACCAAAAATCTTGATCCAAGTCTCTAAAATTCGATTTTGATGAGGAGAGAAATCCTATTCTTGGCTCACTCAAAAATTGTTTTGTAGAAAGCCCTGATTTCTCGCACCAAAAACTAAAAATGCTCGGAATCGAATTCCGCTTCGACAAAAAGATGTGCCCTTCAATGGAGAGTCGGCCTAGCCTTCTTTTGTTGATTGATTGTGGAGAGAGACCTAAAAAGTAAGAATCCCTAGCTTCTGTAGCTGCACAATGTCTTCTTTCAGGGTGGCTCTGATACCATGTTAAATTTTCATATGCTAAGCTAGATCATTAGTATTTCATTTCAATTTCATAACAAAAGCATATAAACAGGATCACTGAAATATAGACAAGCACAACCATACAAAATGAACACAAATATTTATCCTGGGAAAACCATAAAGGGAAAAACCCAAAAAAATCTTCCTCAATATAGATGCCCCAAAAGATAAAAGGTAAAACCAAAAGGGAGATAAAAGACTGATCCTCCTCCTTCTCCAGCTACTTCTCTCTCCTCCACTAATGCGCTACACAAGTGAGAGTGTGTGTGTCCAAATGATGAGCGCCACACCTCTATTTATATTCATCCGTTCACTTTAATTAACTCATCTGACATGTAGGCTCGAGTTAATCATGTAGGCTCGAGTTACACATGTAGGCTCAAGTAACCACACTGGGGTGCTAATGACCCACCTTTACAATTAGAGGGGACTACCTCATGACTCTTATTAGTTCTTCCGATTAGAAGCATTGGAGTACAAAGTAATACAAGTGGTTCTTCCATTAGGACCATTGGGGACCATAAAAGATACATATAGAATATTCTTTGAAGTTACAATATTTCAACAGTATGGTCGTGGCTATGCTTAAATTTGCATCTGTATGACATAGATCTACGTTGTATGTCTGGTAGCTATGTCCAAGTTTGAGTCCTCTATCACATGGATCTACACTGTATTCTAGTAGCCATGCTTGTTTATTCCTCCCATGGATCTGCCTTGTATTGGTCTACAGCCATGAGTTGGTTACTTTTGTCTATGAGTCAAAATATTAATGTATTACAGATGCCTACTTGACGACATGCTCCGATTGAGGTAACATTTATGCCTTTAAGAGACAACTTGTTCTCTCAAAGCTCTCATTTATTGTATCCCTCTAAGACTCACGCTTTGAGGGGCAACCTGTTATACCAAAATACTATCACCACCATGTGATAAGACCTTTAACTTACATACTTGCCCTTAATCCCAGCACTTGGAGTGGAAACCCATGTTGTTTTTCAATTCTACATGAAAATACTCAGCACCATGCTTTCCCTGTGAACCATGAGTGGTACCTTGTTCGCACCGCTTTCATCCTGTTTACCATAAGTGGTGCCACCGCCTATGGCCTTTGGTCCGTAAGCGTTTCTCATCTAAACCGCTCTATCATAAGAGAAGAAAAGCGGTACCCTGGGTAAAATGGAAAAAAGAGAAGTTTCTCTAGACTTCTAGATCATGAGCCTCGTGTCCTCCCTTATCCCTATCATTGTGGCTCAGTTGAGCTCGAGATCCCCCATCATAGAATCTTAGAGGCCACGTCATCCACAAATATCTCAACCATTCCTATCCATTGAGCCTCATAAATACAAGCTCATGTCCATGGTTGAGGGGGAGAACTATAGAGGTATTGTTATGATGTTGGATTGACCACTTGGCCCAAGCCATTGGAGAGCATAGAGAGAAAAGTTGGAGCTTACGGGGATGAAGTGTTGGTCTCATGGAGATGCATGTCAACACTAAGGCTTAATTGGTTGTAAACTTCTCCATTCATCTTAATGTAAAGCTGATTTCCGTCCCACATTACTGTTGTTTTGATTTCGCATGTACATGTTGTTAGATTCCTTAGTCACTAACATGAATAAGTAGATTATGCTCTAGTAGCTTTGATGTGTTTGCATGCTTGATCTGGTTGCAAGTACACAGGTTCACTATCGAAGTGGCATTCCAGGTGTCTACGACATCCAGGGAGGGTCTTCATCCTTTGTTGTTCACTCATTTGTTCTAGATCTAAACCATTCAGACCAGAGGAACAACTTCTGTCTGCAGAAGGTGAAATATTCCTGGTTATAGGTGAATACCCAAACAAACATGAAATCTAATTTTGATGAATACCTGAATAAACACGAAAACACCTTTATGAATCAGAAGTCTGAAATCTAATTTTTGGTATTCACCAGAAGTCTAAAATACACTTTTATGAATCTGAAATGTTTTTTTAATATATAGAGATAACAGAAGTCAAGCAAAAATAAAATTCCATACATTAGACACAAATACTACTACAGGTTTATAAACATCAAAAGGAATTGAGATTTGATGCAAAAAATGATATGAGATGTGATTAAAGAAAAGCCCTCTGTTTGAACAGAATCATGGATATCATTTTGTTTTTGCATATGAGCATGCAGAAAATGCCAGCAATGGCCAACAATCTACCTCCAAACAACATCTCATGGAATGGCCACGATTCTGGAATATTTACCTACAATAACAATGTTTCAACCTGGTTTCAACACGAAATTTCAGCCACCCTTTTAAGAAATCGACATGTTGTTTTTATCAATAACGATGTGTAATGTTTCAAGACCATTTGGAGACCAAATGATCATCAAATTCCATAGTAAATGGCGGAATGGGAGCCAAGATCTTCAAATTGTCACCCCTTGTTGTGTCTGTCTACAAACACAACACTAATGGTAGTTTTAACCCTCAGTTTTATGCTTACTTTTTACATTTTTGAGACCTGTAAATCAAGTTCAATTTCCTTAACCAACTTCAAATAAACCTACACAATTAAAATTTCAAATATTGATCCAAAATGTTATAGATGTACAACATGTCCTATTAGGTAATACTAATTGAAAAATCAGTTTCAGGGATTAATAACTAGTCATCAGTTGCCAAACAAACCATGTGAATTCAATAAAGACATTCATTCAATGCCCATTTAATGTGTTAAAATTATAAGGAAAAATCAATACACAAATTAACACATCCACTAGATAAGCAACCAATAATCATTATGCTAGATATATGGAAGAAAGACTAAAATTCATGAAAGACATTAGATTAATGACCACAGAACATAACATAAAACACAGTGTAATTTTATTCACTTGCAAAACATTACAAAGTACAAAATTACAAAGCTTCCCTGGTATGATATTGGTAGTCTTCTCTCCTGTATAGTTCTCTTAGGTTTAATCCCGCTAGTCCCTCCTTTACTTGGGAAATATCCTCCCTTTAAATAACATTACAAAATTTACAAAAAAGGAAATTTCCTAAGATGTGGGATTACAAGATATTTTGGTTTCATGGTTTGCTAAGGGCGGAATGCCACTTGGTATAAGCATCCATTAAATATTGGATGTCCTTAAACTGATCATTTTACAAATGCAATTGAGCTTTACATATTAATGATGAAATATCCTTCTTCTTGATCTTCACCCATTCTTTGAGGAAGAGATCAATCTTCATTAATGAAGCAAGAGGTGTCTCAATCCAGCGCTTGATCTCATCCACAGTGAGCTGAGTCATCTCCATGATCTAGTCCTTTTCTTTGGAAAAATCCCTCTCAATATCCTCCAATTTCAGTATAGGAGTGCCATGTACCAAATTTTGCATTGGTTCACAATGGCCTAATCACATTTTCCATATTCATGAGAGTTTCTCAAATTGATGCTAAGGGTCAAATAATTGCTAAGGAAGAAAATTACTAGTTTCCTAGGTTGGGGGTGGAAGCTTTGGGATTTTGAATAAGGGGGACAATAAATGATGTTTGAACATTAGAATGGAATAAATATTTAATAAAGGATATAAATAAATAAATACAAGGGAAAATCAAAGTGGCAATTGACCATGAAGACACGTGGAGGATGTGGGACCCACACAAGCTAGATTTTCTATGCCACATGGCATCCTCCTCTTGCAATTTCAAATCCATGGGAAGCATAAATGTTCTTGGATGAGTTATAAGGATAATGCACTTGGCCATATGCATCATAGGTTGAATTTGGAAGGAAATGTAACTTACATGGGAGAGGAAGAGTCATTTTGGATCTAGTGAGACACTTGGACTAGATTCCCTAGCTCTATGACAACAATGATGAAGATGCTATGACACCTATGAAACAAATCAGATATGAAGGCTGAAATATGACATATCTAACATGTCAGGTTGAAATAGTGCATCCAAGAGGGAGCTCATGTGAGTTGGAGAAGCTTAATGGGTTCCTACTCAAATTGGGGGAAGATGGAAGGATAGGAAAGGGAGGACACATGAAAAATATTGAGCACACACCTTAATTAGAATTGGCTTGATTTTTTGGATGTATCGTTAACCTTAGAAGTATAAGGATGTTTATAAAATACAAGGATCAACCAATAGAGGATCTTTTGATCATTTGTGAATTGAGAGAGCTAGTGGATGACTAGTTTCTTGCCTTAGCCAATTTCGAGGGTGAAAGATTCCCATCCAAGATGGTGTTTGGAGAGGAAAATCAGGTATTTCATGGAGATATAGTGGTGTTTTTATCTGCAGGTGTAAGCTACATGGAAGCTCGTGGTTCCTTCTAGTGCAGCCCATTCTCTCAACCATTTCCAGTTTTTCTTGCATATTCTTGCTCATGGAAGGATGTCGATTTGGGTCAGATATTGTGCCCTTTGGGAGAGATTATCATGGTAAATATATTATTTTAATAATATTAATATACTATTTTATTCATCTTCAGAAATTCTCAGGTCTAAATACCCAATGGTTGAATGTAAAAATGATTATTAATGAGCAAATAATGACCATTTCCCCACTATATTGATGTATGCCATTGAATGCTAATGATTTTGAGATTCTAATGGTATATTTAATATTGTAATCAGTTTAATATGCTTTTAAATTCATTCTAAGAAATTCTCGGTTTGAAATACCAAATTTTTGTATGTAAAGTGAATATTAATGAGCAAACCATGACCATTTTCCCACTATATTGTTGTATGCCATGGTAATGTTGATTATTTCGAATGGGAGAATGTATATATGATATATTTATGATGAATGGAATGTAATTTATGAGTATTACAAGTCTCATGTTCAGAAATTAAGCATTTGAAATCATTTTACTCAGTTTAATTGCATTTGGAGAATATTTGATGCCATTTCCCCAAGGGCCGAATTAGTGATTTGGTAGATGTTTGGGAGAGGGTCATAAAATATTGTATAAACTTAATAATGATGCATATGATACCTTAAAAAGTCCCTTAAGCACCCTCTTCCTCTGTTTATAAATTCAAGTGGGTTTGGGAGCATTTGAGAAGCTATTTTCAGCATTTACACAACGGGAATTAGAACCCCAATTTGCTAGTAAAGACTCCTACTTTGTCCAGAATATTAAACAAGTGTGCATAAGTAATTGGAGGGTCATAAATAATATTTGAACATAATATTCAAGTCTTAATATCATTCATACACCTTCTCAAAATATTTGGGAGAACATGGGTCAATTTGGAGACCTAGACATCAAAACTAGTCAAAGGTCGAAATAGGAGAAAAAGTGAAAAATTGGTCATTTTAATAAAATTACAAAAAAGGGACATTACATGGAGGCATAGCCTCATCGATGGGATCTAAGAATGTGTTGAGGACTGGAAAATTGCAGGCGAAAATAGCAAGGGATTATCTCCTGTAAACGTTCCCAACTAGCCCGTTATTGTTTGGTATGGGGAAACCGTCCGGTTTCCAATCCGGCTACCGTAGGTCAAGTAACCAAAATAAAGGGTTTTACCAGTTACGGCCTGGTCCACCGTGTATCTTTTTATTTTTTTTTTAGTTTTAAGTATGAGATGCAAGTGCCTATCTAAGGATGCAGATTGATAAAGAATACGAGGAGTGGTCACAATGTGACAAGCAGTTTCTTACCTCTCATCTTAACTCTCTCGCATCTAAATCACACACAGCAAGAAAACTAAAACTAAATTAACTACACTATCCCTAGGGAGAGAAATTATCATTTAATGATTAATGTATTAATGTTCATGCATTAAGAAAAATCACAGGTAGTTGTTCTTTATTTCAAAACACATAAACATGAATAGATAGATGAATAACAAGATAGCTCATTGTTTAGGAAAAGCATTCATTACTCATAGTGGAAATTCCATAAAATAAACTAGAGAGCATTCATACAAGAACATAGGTTCAACAAGCTAGAATGATCTCACAGTTAATGGACAAAAGCTAAAAATGAAATAGTTCCCCTTCAACAACATCCATTACACAACATTTGAACATTCCACCAAAGCTTTCTCCAACAGGAAAAATTGTAATTATCTATTGCAAAAGGAAATAGTTCTTCTTACAACATGTTCTTACAATTCTAACTAGGAAAAAGTTCATATTCCCTCTAACTTTCCTATATTTATACTACAATCCAAACTCTTAGGCTGCCCCTCGGTGCCCTTTGGGCTTCCCCAACTGTTTAATCTCACAATTTTGTCTTTTGTGAGTGCTCATGATTTAAACGTTACATTTCAAATCTAAGATTTGAAAGCACTTTTATGAGAAGGACCAGCTTGGTAACTGATGAAGTCCTCCCAATCCTGGGCCTTTGTTGTTATCAATATGTTTGAGATCTTAACCGTTAATTTCTTCTCCTTCGTTTCTTCATTTTCTTTCTCTTCCTTCCCTGCTACCCCATTTTTTTCTGCTTAGTCTCCTAGACATATCCTCTCTGCAGTAGCCATCATCCTATCATGAACAACCCGTTCTTAAATCACTTAGCATTTGACAAAGTAACTCAAAATATATTAACACATACATCTTGTAAAATGACAAAATATTAATGCATGAAGAGGAAAATGATAATGCAGAGAAAATCCTGCACTTTCGTATCTCAAACTCAGCTAAGTCCAAAAACCACAAATCTGAAAAACAAACTCCTTATCCTAATCCTAGCTACATCTAGACCAATTCGACACCTCCAATGGCAGCATGAAAAATGACAAAGTCACCGCCATCAAAAAATAGGGTAAAAGCACACGGGAAAGGAGGGAAAACTCCTACCAGTGGGAAACACTTAAGCATCAGGAGAAAACACAACTACCATCGGCGGGCGTAAACACTGTAATTCAAATGGTTAGCT
>LPNX010717812.1:536291-553298 GCA_001517045.1 Pseudotsuga menziesii
GTAAGTGCACTACGGAGCCATAACGGTGGGAAACATAAGGACTAAGGACCTGATTCAGAGATAAAAAAGACTTTCGATAGCGATAAAAGAAAACATCGAAAAACTGAAAATTGAGTGTTCAGAAGACTTAAAGTTGCGCAGTGGTTAACATAGTTCGTTTCATCTCCGAAACAACGGCAGCATAGAGAAATAAAACCCCGACTTCAATTCAACTTCAAAATCCAAATTTGTAGCAGAGAAAAATAGAGTTAGAGGATTCAAACAATTTCATGCAAGCTAAAATCAAAGAAGGATCCAAAATTTTAAAAATTTGGGAAAACAGTTGTAGCTGCAACAATTGGCGACTTTCTGGTGAACCCAAATCTCTGGACAATTTCTTCCTTAAGTAACAGACTGCTTGACAATAAAACAAACATGTTGAATTCTTCTAGATGTCTTGAATTCCCCAATGGAAAATATATGTACTTTTAATCATTGATAATAGTCCAATTTTAAGAAAATGGAACCCAAGATTTCAAAGTCGAGATAACTCTTTTGAGGCCAGGAAGATGAGTTTCATTTTTAACTCTATCTTCGGGTAGCTTCCAGCTCGAACACCACAGGATTGTAACATATGGTAAACATAAATATTCATTTGTTCCTCATTCCCATGCCATTTTTTTTTTTGGTGTGTGCTTATGGACTTTTTGTCCTTTTCAGTCCTCCTCATGCCTTTCTTTCTGAATTTTTTATTCAAGATCCTCTATCCATAGTGTCCTTTTGTGTGAGAGATGTATTTAATTTTCAGCTCACGGACGGAGAAGAACTTTTGGCAATTTTGTACTCATATGATTCAGTACTTTGTTTCAATACATATTGCTTTCTTAGGAGTTTTGACTCTTATTAGCCTTTTGGCTTTCAATTCTTGGCATGGGATCATTTATATATAATATACTGTTTATCTCGCTTACTTTCCGTGGGTCTTTTGCTATCACCCCCTAGGACATTTTTAAATGTGAAATGGATGGAGCCTCGAAAAAGTATTCCAGACCTTTTGATCTTGAGTTAATTCACAGGGATTAAGTAAGACTTCAATGTGTTCATAGCCATTTAGGAAAACTGATAACTAGAAGAAATCCTTACAGATAAATCAGTAGTGCACAGTCTTATAATCAAGGATTTTAGTTAATCCAAAACTCTGATGCTCTACATGCAACCAAAGCTTGCTTCTTTTATTGAAATCAATTAAAATATAACTAATCAAACATAAATAAAATAAATCACAACAAAAGATAAATAACCAAATCAGTTTATTTATGTACAAAACAAGAAACAAAAAGTCAGGAAAAAAAAGGTTTGAGAACTAAACCATTAACAGGTAAGTTCTCTTCCCACCCCTATAAATCTTGCAATTTGTAGGTTGAGGGGCCAATTTTTGCTGCAATATGAAAAGGGCCTACCCATAACTGTTGAAACTTTGTGTGCTTTCCCTTTTCATCATGCAGGTGATCCCACTTAAGAACCAGGTCTCCCACTTCAAATTCCTTTTTTCCAGCTTTATGTTTATCAAACCACTGTTTAACTACTTATTGTTGATGTTTAAAACGTTCTTTGGCTCTGGATCTAGACTCTTCCGCCATCAAAATATTATAGATTCTAATTTGCAAGATTTCATTATCTGTGCCTCTAGACTCTTGAGCTATTATGGAAGAGGGTAGCAGAATGTTGGGAGGCAAAATGGCTTCTTTTCCATAAACAAGGGTATACGTTGACACACCTAAGGAATTATTGGGTGTGACTCTATCAGCCCAAAGAGCATTTGGTAATGTTGAATGCCAACTTCTCTGGTTTTCTATCACAGTCTTTTTTAAGATTCTAATTAGATTCTTGTTTGTAGATTCTGCCAAACCATTTCCTTGTGGGTAATAGTTCACAGAATAATGCAACTTAATTCCCTTTTCATGAGCAAATGCAGTTAATCTAATAGAGGAAAAATAAGTAGCATTATCAAAAACTAGGGAAATTGGAACCCCAAACCTGGTCATAATATGATCTTGCAAGAAGTCCATGACCATGTCTTCATTCACTTTACATAACGGAATGGCTTCGACCCATCTAGTGAAGTAGTCATTTTTCATCAAAATTTATTTGTGTTGCAAGGAAGAATTTGGTTTTATCTCTCCAATGATATCAATTCCCCATTGCTCGAATGGTTCTGTTATCATCACCGGCTTCAAAGGTCCTGCTGCTTTGGCTTGTCTTCCTCCACACCTCTGGAAGACATCGCACTTTTTGACATGGGAATGTGCATCCTTGAACAGTGTGGGCCAATAGTATCCAGCTCTGAGAATTTTATGGGTTGTCATCTCTCCCGAAAAATGGCCTCCAGCAAGCCCATCATGTAACTCTGTCATGACCTTTCAGGAATCTTCTTTCTCTAAGCATATGAGAAGGACTCCATCATAGTTCTTCTTGAATAAAATTCCATCAATGATCTGATATGCAGCTGATTTAAGGCGCAACGCTCTTCCCTGTTTGGAATTCCAATGTTCTGGCAACAATCCTTCCTAAAGGTAATGAACAAGGTCTCGATACCAGGAATCTGGAGCTGTGAAAAGAGGTCATACATCCATCATATGTAATTCAGCTTCATTTTCCCAATCGTTTTCTTCATTGTTTTTACCTTCAGCCATTAATTTGCACAGTCCTTGCCCTTTAAATATGCACGCTGGTTTGAATTCAAGGTCATATTCTTATAAAGTTGTTACCCAGTTGCCTCTTCTTTCTCATAATTCCTTTTGTATGAAAAGAGACCTCACGACTAGGTGTGGAACTATTACCTTTGTCCGGTTATTAAGTATGTACGGCCTGAATTGTTTTACCACTTTGAATACTGCATAAGCTTGTTTATCTACCGCTGGGTAATTCAATTCACCCCCTCCAGACCAGTGCTCATAAATGATATGGGGAACTCATCTCCCCCATCTTCCTTCTGAGTAAGCACCGCTGCTAGTGAATCGTCAGAAGCGAAAGTGTATAAAATAAAATCCTTCTCTAAATCTGGACTTTTGAGAGAGGGTGCATGAGCAATAGATGTCTTTATTTTACTGAATGCATTCTTCTCTACATCAGTCCACTTGAATTGTACACTTTGTTTCACCATTTGTTGCAAAGGTTTAACAATTTGAGCGAAATCCGGCACAAACCTTCACACGAAATTTATTGTCCCCATGAATGATTGCATCCCTTTTTTGTTATGGGGTATGGGTTTCTGTTCAATAGCTTTGATCCTTTTTGGTTCTATAGAGATCCCCTTTTTAGAAACCATGTGACCCAATAGCTTTCCTTCTATAACAGCAAACACACATTTCCTTGGATTCAGTGAGATGCCGTATTTTCGACAATGCTCAAAAATTTGTTTTAAATGGAATGCGTGTTCTTATCTCTTCTTTGAAAATATCATGACATCGTCGAGATACACTACCACACTACGGCCAATTAGACCGTGAAAAGCAATATACATATCCCTCTAGAAAGTAGCTCCAGCGTTAATGAGTCTAAAGGGCATCCTTCTGTAAGCAGAAGTTCCCCATTTTGTTCTGAATGTAGTCTTAATTTTGTCTTCCTCGGCTACTAACACTTGTTTGTGGCCAGAGAATCCATCTAGTAACAAAAAAAACTCAGAACCCGAAACCATCTGCAATATCTGTTCTATGGGCGGGACTGGATAGTTGTCTTTGTCTGAAGCACGATTTAGGTTTCTGAAATCCACACATAGTCTGATTTCTCCAGATTTATTCCTTACTGGTACCAAATTTGAAACCCATTCTGAGTGTCTAACTTTGAATATAATTTTGGCATCCAATAATTTCTTCACTTCACTCTGAATTAACAGCTCCAGTTTTGGATGCATCTTCCTCAAAGGTTGTTGATAAGGCTTGACTCCAGATCTAATAGGAATGATGTGTTGTATAATATTGGTATCATATGTTTTAAGTTCTTCATATGTCCAGGAAAATACATCTTTGTACTGTTTGAACAAACTGATGAACTTATTTCTTTCACCCGGGGAGCAACACTTTCCCAAATTTATATATTTGGGTTTAAATTCAGTTCCCAAATTTATCATCTTGAATTGCAAAGACGAGCTGTGAGTCTTGACATTTGCTGGTCTTCTAAACTCGATGTCTAAATCAAACATCCACTCTAAAGTCCTGACCCCTTTAGGAATGAATTTGTCAAATTTTAACTCAGCTTGGTGTTCTTCGTCATCGATAATTGCCCCTTTGAAAGTTTCATCATTCATTAAACATTCCAAGATTTGTTGATCATTATCAAAAAATTGTAGATTAGTAATCATGTCTGGAATCGAAGGCCTAAAAAGTAATTCAATAGAATACTTGTTATTCGTAGGCACAAGCCTTGCAACTGAGGTAGCTAATAAGTCAACTGTTGCATTCTTAAGTCTAGGAATGGATAAAATATTAAATGCATAAAAGTTCGTCAGAAAATCCCATACTTCATTCTGATAAGCTTTTAAATGAGGTGAGATGCAATGTATCTGTTTCCGAATCTGTTTTACAATTATTTCAAAATCCGCATATACTTTCAGATTTTCTACTTTTAATTCAATTGCTTTTCTTAGTCCTTGAACCAATGCTTCATATTCAGTTGTGTTATTGGTACATTCAAACTCTAATCTACATGAAAGAAAGTGTTTATTCTTCTTTGGATCAATCAGGACACAGCCAGCTCCTGATCCTTCCAAAATTTTAGATCCATCAAAAAATAGTGTCCAAAAACTATCTACTTCTATTGTACTTGAATCAACAACTACAACTGAAACTAATTCTACTATTTTATAGTCAAATTCATCAGCCCATGAAAACCAAAGGAGATCAGGATGTGTGTCTGGTGTGCCGCTAACTTCTTCCACTTGGTAGCTTCTTGGTTCTAGTTCAATGAAGTAATTCCCCAATATAGAATTCACTGGTTCATTCTTACCCTCCAGCTGAGTAACATTGTGTGTGTGGTTCTCTTAATACTTTAATTTGATTGGGACTTCCCTTATAAGGCAACCACAGATGTGACCAATCTGAAGAAAAATACCCATTTAGTTTTGCTGACCAATCCGAACTCAAAACAAGTCCATAAGCTTCAGGTATGTCTGCTACTACAATATCTATGCACTGACATACCTTCTCATTTGAATATAGTCGAATCAAAACATCCTCCATTTCCCCAATTACCTTCACATTTGTTCTGTCTAACTGAATAACCTACCAGGTAGATGGTTTAGGCTGTCCATTTATCTTTTTGCAAATTAAAAGTGGCATAACATTTACTGATGCCCCTGATTCCACTAAACAGTTGTGTACGTTATGGTTGAAAATTTCAAAAGTCAGGAGAAAAGGTGGAGTTTTGCATTTAGGCTTGCCTCCCACACTTGCTTCACCAATTTCCTCTTCTTCCGGTTGATTGTCAGCAGGAAGCTTTTCTTCAGGAATCTCAAGTGCTTTTAAAAATCTTTCTTTCTGCTAAGGCATATTACACATTTCAAACAACGAGATATTTGCCTTAGCCCTCTTAATATCTTCCACAATGTCATATTCCATCTTATGCTCTTTGAGATTATTTTTTACATCATCAGTCTTCTCTTCAATGGGCTTGACAGGCATGTTGATTTGCTTTGGATCCTCACTCATAATGGTGAATTCAGGTACTTTATCAACTGTGGTGTTTTTATAAATTTTGTTTACGTTCTCTTGAAGTCTCTTAATTTTCGAGATTATTGATCTGTCTTTACTTAACAAGCCTTGACTTATTGTTGTCACATTTGTTTCTGTTGTTTCTTCATCTTCTGTATCAAAAACTGAGACACAGTCCCATAAAACCAGAGCATCATCCTCTTGTTTTTATGTGGGTTTACTATCCTTTTCCTCCTCCTCATCATCTTCTGTCAGTTTAGAATCCAATAGTTGATTCATCACTAATGTCATCAAATTGATCCATTGAGGGCATTTTTTTTCAGAATGGGGCTGCGGATGAAAGGTGCAAAAATTATCCATACCCAAATCTGTTAAGTTCATTGATGCAGGACTATGTGGAGGAGGTTTATGTTGATTGTTGTCCTCTCTCCTCTTATAGTAAGGCCTAAAAGATTTCTGAGTTTCCTTTTCTTTCTCCAAATCTATTATTCTGTTAGATCACTTCTGCATCATTTTTACCATCCCCTCAAAGCCATGTGACTGCTCTTCCTTGGGCTTAGTAAATAATAAAGCTTTCTTACCAAAAAAAATTTCTCCTGACTGCTCAGGATAGTCTTCTATGCTCTCTCTTTCAGCTTCTTCATAAGTTTCTGATAATGTGGGCTTGAATTTCATCTTCAAAAACATGGCCAAGTCAGGCCCCAAAGCTGAAGTATAATACTCAACTTTATCAGAGGGCTTATCAGCTGCAGAAAAATTCTTAAGATAAGCAGCAAACCTTTGGGTAAAACTATGCACCTTTTCTTTTCTTTCTTTCTTTAAAGCGCACAGTCCTTTCATGAGAGCTACATGAGTCTTCTGGGCTGCATATTTGCTTCTGAATATCCTTTCAAATGTATCCCAATATGGGATTGATTTTGTAGGTAGACCAAAATACCATGAGGATGCTGCTCCTTTAAGGGTATGTGGAAAAATTCTGCAGAATAAATCTTCGTGTTCTCCCGCCTTTAGTCCTTCTATGGCCAAGTAGAAACTTTGCAAGTGATCATCTACTAAAATATTTTCACTTGGGTCAAATTTGGGCAGCATTTTCTCAAAAGCCTACAGTAAGTCATGCAAAGGAGGTGTTAGGTTTAAAGGTGATCTGGCTTTCCAAGAAGGTTGTGGATTTGGTGTTTTAGGTGGCTAATTAGCGTTTACGCCTGCCATGAGCCTGATTGGAGAGTGAGGTGGTGAATGAACATGATTATGAACAGGTGAACAGCAAGGTGTGTTTGGGCCCACTTGATTCAAAGGCTATACAACTTCATGTAAGGCTATTTCTACAAGTTCTTCCAAATCTCCAACCAACACTACGTCTTCCAATATAGGACGGTCTTTATTTTATATTCCCTTCTTGGCAAATCAAGGATAATCGATAATCCTCCAATACTTTTCACATATGCCCTAGTATGTCTTCTCAAATCATTAACAACTTCGTTGTCCACAGAATACAAGTGTTCTTTCCATTTCTCTTTAGGAATCGGATTGGGAAATAAACTGCTTTCTGAACTATCATTGGTGGAGTAATTTTGAGGAAATGGGTTTCCTCGGCCAGCCATGCACTAGCATCCGTC
Organism: Pseudotsuga menziesii; assembly: GCA_001517045.1. Taxonomy (NCBI): domain Eukaryota; kingdom Viridiplantae; phylum Streptophyta; class Pinopsida; order Pinales; family Pinaceae; genus Pseudotsuga; species Pseudotsuga menziesii. The sequence goes on from LPNX010717812.1 coordinate 543,595, forward strand.
CTTCTAGCGCCAAAACTATTGAGGCCTGGAAAATCGCATGCAACAATAGCAAGGGATTCTCCCCAGTAAACATTCCCAAATAGCCCGTTACTGTTTGGTATGGGGAATCCGTCCGGTTTGCGGTCTGGCTACTATAGGTCAAGTAACCAAAATAAAGGGTTTTACCAGTTACGACCCGATCCACCATGTATCTTTTTAGTTTTTTTTTAGTTTTAAGTATGAGATGCAAGTGCCTATCTAAGGATGCATATTGATAGAGAATACGAGGAGCAGTCACAATGTGATGCGCAGGTTCTTACCTCTCATCTTAACTCTCTCGTATCTAAATCACACACAACAAGAAAACTAAAACTAACTTAACTACATTGTCCCTAGGGAGCGAAATTATCATTTAATGAGTAATGTATTACTGTTCATGCATTAAGAAAAATCACAGGTAGCTGTTCTTTATTTCAAAACACATAAACATGAATAGATAGATGAACAACAAGATAGCTCATTGTTTAGGAAAAGCATTCATTACTCATAGTGGAAATTCCATAAAATAAACTAGAGAGCATTCATACAAGAACATAGGTTCAACAAGTTAGAACTATCTCATAGTTAATGGACAAAAACTGAAAACGAAATTGTTCCCCTTCAACAACATCCATTGCACAGCATTTGAACATTCCACCAAAGCTTTCTCCAACAGGCAAAATTGTAATTATCTATTGCAAAAGGAAATAGTTCTTCTTACAACATGTTCTCACAAGTCTAAGTGGGAAAAAGTCCATATTCCCTCTAACTTTCCTATATTTATACTACAAGCCAAACTCTTGGACTGCCCCTCGGTGCCCTTTAGGCTTCCCCAACCGTTTAATCTCACAATTTTGTCTTTTGTGAGTGCTCATGATTCACACAAACATTACATTTCAGATCTAAGATTTAAAAGCACTTTTATGAGAAGGACCATCTTGGTAACTGACGAATTCCTCCCAATCCTGGGCCTTTGCTGTTATCGATCTGTCTGAGATCTCAACCCTTAAAATCTTCTCCTCTGTTTCTTCATTTTCTTTCTCTTCCTTCCCTGCTGCCCCATTTTTTTCTACTTAGTCTCCTAAACATATCCTCTCTGCAACATCCATCATCCTGTCATGAACAACCCATTCTTAAATCACTTAGCGTTTGACAAAGTAAATCAAACTGTATTAACACATACATCTTGTAAAATGAAAAAATATTAATGCATGAAGAGAAAAATGATAATGCAGAGAAAACCCTTTATTTTGGTTACTTGACCTATGGTAGCCGAACCACAAACTGGACGGATTCCCCATACCAAACAGTAACAGGCTAGTTGGGAACATTTACTGGGGAGAATCCCTTGCTATTGTCACCTGCGATTTTCAAGGCCTCAACAGAATGGCAGGTCCAGATACCCAAGCAACGTTTTTTAGGAAAACCACCTCCTTTTGCAAGCAACTTGTCCATCTTTGATGATGGATTCCACGAGATCATGGATGCCTTCCCATGTTTCAATTATCAATTCCATTTTCTTAAGCTTAATCTTATCTAGCAATAGCAGATCTTATGGTCTTTATTTAATATATTTATGTCAGTCTATAATGGAATCATGATCTTTGGTGACTCCTGTCTTATTTTGTGATGATCATTGAGGACATCTGACTGATTCTCAAATGAGTTATACATCTCTTGCATCTCATTGAATTCTTTATACAAATTAACCATGCCTTAATAAAATTGATCATGTACTTTGCATGCTACTTGTTTAAACTCCTCTTTTGTGAATTTAGATAATGAATAGGTAGAGGATGTAAGTTGCAGGTCTTTGAGTTGTTGTTCAAACATGGAAATTTTGTCTTCCTGCTAATCAGCTAAGAGATCGGCCTTCTCAAGTTGTTGTTTGAGATAATAATTCTATATTTGTAGCTGCTTAACTTCTTTTCATACTCCTCCTTGAGAAGTTGAATTCCCTCCCTGTGTTGTTCCTCGACTTGCACTAATTCTTGTTTGGCCCTTTGTAGCTCTTGTTCCTTGTCTTGAAATTCTTTATTCAGCTGATATACTGAATCAAAATTTTCCCCAACAAAAGCTCCCATGGCAGTCGTTGTATCCAAGGCTTCCTCTTCGATGTCGGAGGAGTCCCTTTTACAAATAATCTAGTTAAGCATTTCTACCTGCTTAACTGTGCCTTATCTTATACTCTTGTCTCCTTTCTTAACTACAACTTTCTCTTTCCTGCTTCAAAAATATTTCCCGAGAGAAACCACTGGATCCTCGCCAAAATCTACCATCTCCTTTGTAGTTGAGACAATTCCCTCTTAAACAATGACCAGAGGCTCAGGTTGGGGTGTTTGAGGATTGGATATTTCCACACTAATGGGTGAAATAATAATAGGGGGTGTAGGAAGAACAGGTGCAAGGGATGTTGAAATAGAGGTGGAGATAGGTGTAACAATTTTAGGGGAAGAAATTGTAGAGATGGAAGGAATATCTAGTTGTGGAAAAAAAGAATCTAGGGATGTTGGGGTAGTGTGGATTTCATATGAGGTTGAAGGAATAGGTGAAGTAGGAGGGGAGATAGAGCTAGGCTTTTCTATTAGTACCGAGGTTGTGCTGGTGGTGGCTGAAAGAATTTGAGATAAATTAATCTCAGAAAAAGAAAGTTGGGGAAATGATGAATCAATAATTCTCCCAGATAAATAGGTGGTGGGAATGGAAGATGTCATGGAAGTATAAACATTAATAGGACAAGTGGCGGGATCGTTTTCCTCCTCCTAGTCACTCTATGTCTCATGAATCTCAATATTGAATTGAGGTAGAAGTTCTACCTGTTGAATTGGAGGAACTTGCATGGGTACTTGTTCCTGTGGAGAAGGTTGTGTTAATGGCACTGGTTTTTCTACCTTGGGCACCTCTTGAGGAATGGGTTGTGGATCAGTAGTTGGTTCTTATTGTACATGTACCTATTCAGGAACTAGTTTAGTCTTTTTCTTCCTAGGCTAAGGGTGGGCTAAGGCTTAGCCACTTCTGTTTGTTCCTGTATACGCGAGCTAATATTTGCAAGCGTTTTCATAAACTATGCCCCTTTTTGTAGGGCTTCTATCATCAGAGAAGGCTGGGTTCTTGCAGAAATTTCAAGAATAGCCTCACCATTGTCTTTTTATTTACTAGCAAGAGTAGAAGAAGAGCTAGTTGCTTTCTATTTGGCCTCCTTTTCCAGATTCTTCCTCTACATGTTCTCTTCCACTATTAGTTTTACCTGGCTTAAATGGAGCACGAAACTCTTCAAATCCTTTTAATACTTAAAAATATGAGCTTTGACATTGGGATCATCAATCCTACTCAATATCTCCTGGAAATCAATAGTTTCTCTATAAATTGAATCATGAGGTTCATCCTAATGAGCATATTGAATTCTAGCATTCTCTTGCACAAAGTGACTAGCCAAATATGACTTAGGGTCATGCATCTTCTTTGGTGCTTCCCCTAGGTTCATATCAGCAATCCCTTTACCCAAGAAAAATGTGTGAGTGGAATTTTGTAGAACGATAAATCTCAAGCTCAAAGGAAACTTGGGCCAAGACTTCCTTTTGGATGATGCAAGTTTAGGAAAAAACCCATCAACAAAAGTCTGATATGATATCTCCTGTAAAACCATTCGATCCGGGAGTATTCTACGAAGTAGGTGAGTTGTATGGATGCCCCAAATGTGAATGTAGGAGAAATATTCTCCCGCATACCAATCACCATGTAGTGCAATCAAAGCTTTGCCTCTTTCAGAGAAAGTTGGAATGTCTGCCTTGAAAATATTATGGTACATTAACCCTAGAAATAGATCACAAATTTCATAAATTCGAGGAACGAAATTGACCTCCCACATATATGAGCAGTACATATGTATCGGTGGTGAAGTCTTGTTCCGGTCCCAGCCCATGGCTGGAAAAGAAGAAGTGGCACAAAATACTTCCATAACATAACTCGACATGTAGAAAGTTAGTTTCCTTGATGTTGATGTCTTCTGATATTTCTCGATTTCCTCTTTCAAATTCACAAATAAAATCGGTGCCCAGTTAAAAGACTCACCTGTAAGAAATAGATGGTGGGATACAGGAACCCACTCAGCTTTGAACGTGGAGTAATTTGGTAATCCATATAAATGGAAAAAAATGGTCGCAAGCAAGGAAAAAGGTTCCCTAAACCAGGAAATGGGATAAGATTTGGTTTCCTTAGGGACGTATTTAGCTGGGTTTTCCATCTAGGATTTGACTACTTCTTCAAAGTTAAATTGGGACATAGCCTCATCAAGGAATTTGGCACTCAAAAGTTGTTGAGGAGGCCCAAGGGCATAAGCTCTAGCAAAAACATCAGGATGGAAATACGCCACTTGGTTAGTAGTATGGTCATCGAAGGAACGCTCCTTAGGGTTTGTGTGGTCCAATTCCCACTTGACATGGTCAGTATAGGGCATGAATGGAGGTCGAGCTGCAATGCAATGAAGCCTGGAACTCCTAATTTTGGCATACAACGGTTGGTCATGGGGAATTGTAAATAATTCATCATTGTCGAATATCGAGTAAATCCTAGACCAATCCAGGTGAAGGGTTTCAACAACACGCCCACTAGTGTCAGTGAAAATACTGGAATCAGATTCCTTGCTCTTCTGTTCTTGGAGAGCAGTCTTAGACCTAGTCTTCATGGAAATGTTGGAGGTAAACTCTGGTTGAAATTTGGAAACCATGGTTACAAGCTACCGCGGTTTAAAAATAACAGGAAAAATGGTCGCAAATGGTAAGAAACTTACCAGTAAAAAGCTTGGATACCAAAAGATCAGTGAGCTCGAATGAGAAAAATCCATAGTAAAATATCAAATGCAATAAAAATCACAAGTGAAATGGTGAAAGAATTTGTAAATTTGAACGAATTATATAATCCAGGACTCAACAGAAAAATAGGTCTAGGTCGTAGATCTTGCATAAATGGACGGCTGATATCAAGGAAGAAAACCAAAATGCGGAAGTGAAAAGAGTAAAAAAACTTTGAATTTTATGATTTCTGCAATCCGCATTGCGGGTTGCAGAATGCAAGATGGAATTATTGTTTAAGAAAGAATTGTTAAAGTTCTGCAATCCGCAAAGATTTGTGGGTTGTGGGTAAGCAATGTTGTAAATTATGATTTTATAGAGTTTTTCGCTTTCTGCAATACGCATTGCAGGTTGCGGTTTGTGGAACTGAAAGAACAAAAATGTACAAAACATGAATTTTTCACTTTCTGCAATCCACATTGCGATATGCAAAAGGAAGAACCAAAATATAAAAGTTTTATTTTGAAAAATATTTCTGCAATCCGCAATCCACATTGCAAGTTGCTGAAAGGAAAACTTTTATAAAAAGAAAATTCTAACTCTCGCAATTCGCATTTGCGGGTTGCGAGATGCAGGAAAACGATTTCCGAAAACCTCCAAAATGAGGACTTCTGCAATCCACATTATGGGGTGCAGAATGTGGGTTGAGAAAACGCAAAATACGTCTAAAAGAAAAGAGCGCTTCCGCAATCCGCAAAACCAAAAAAAACAAGGTTTATAAGAAAATTCCTTCCTAGCTTAAAATCACGAGCATTGAATAAAAACTATAGGAATGTTCTAAAATCTCAAATCAACTACTTTCCTTTTTCCCCATCCTTTCCAATACACTAAAATTTTATTCCGTCATGGGCAGTACATACTCTACATGGAGATAACCGAAGGAAGCCATGACAAATACCGACCGCATTCATTATTTATGTAAATTGATCAGTAATGCCCTTTCTATTGTTAACACATTCGCTGCTACAGAACGAGGATATGAGATGGATATCTAACACCAAACCCTTCATGAGGTCTTATTGCTAGCAGCAACAGATCCCATTTTAAGCTGCTAAAATGGGAGCCCTACTCCCCCTTTAAATTGGCTTTTAAAGTCATAATCTTGCTAGGGGATTTTTAAACTGTAAGTATTGTGTTTTGGCCTTAATAAAATTGATTTATAAACCTTTTTTTTTTTTTGCAGATTGCGGAAGTGCTCTTTTCTTTTACACATATTTTTTGTTTCCGCAACCCGCAATGCGGATTACGAAAGTCCTTTTTTTGGAGGTTTTCAGAAATCTTTTTTCCCGCAACCCGCAAATGCGGATCGCGAGAGCTAGCATTTTCTTTCAATAAAAGTTTGTCTTTCTGCAATCTGCAAATGTTTTGCGGATTGCGGAACTTTCAATTTTTTTCCTAAAGGCAGAACTGGAAGATAAAAGTTTTATTTTGAAAAATATGTCCGCAATGTTGCAAAAATAAAATTGATTTTTCGCTTTCCGCAATCCACATTGTGGATGGAGATAACCAAAGGAAGCCATGACAAATACCGACCGTGTTCATTATTTATGTAAATTTATCAGTAATGCCCTTTCTCTTGTTAACGCATTCGTTGCTACAAAAGGAGGATATGAGATGGGTGTCTGACACCAAACCCTTCATGAGGTCCTGTTGCTGGAAGCAACATATACCATTTTAAGCTGCTAAAATGGGAGCCCCACTCCCCCTTTAAATTGGCTTTTAAAGCCATAATCTTGCTAGGGGATTTTAAACTGTAAGTATTGTGTTTTGGCCTTAATAAAATTGACTTATAAACCTTGTTTTTTTGTTCTCTGGATTGCGGAAGCGCTCTTTTCTTTTACACATATTTTGTGTTTTCACAACCTGCAATGCGGATTGCGGAAGTTCTTTTCTTGGAGGTTTTCGAAAATATTTTTCCCGCAACCCGCAAATGCGGATTGCCGGAGTTAGCATTTTATTTCAATAAAATTTTATCTTTCTACAATCTGCAAATTTTTGTTTTGCAGATTGCGGAACTTTCAATTTTTTTCCTGAACGCAGAACCGAAAGATAAAAGTTTTATTTTGAAAAATATTTCCGCAATGTTGCAAAAAAAAATTGAGTTTCCGCTTTCCGCAATCCACATTGCGAATTATAGCTTGCGGAACTGAAAAAGGAAAAAAGTGTGAAAAATGACTTTTTCGCTTTCTGCAATCCGCATTGCGGAATGTGGAATACACAACTGAAAACATAAAACCTTATTTTGAAAAGAATGACAACATTTGTCAAACCAATAAATTCCAACATTTTGCAATCCGCAAAACCAAAAATACAAATTGTAGAAATAGTCAATTGCAAAAAGGTTCAGTTGCAAATAGACACGATATTTTTACCCTCTCAATGAAATGCTAGTATATATATAAGAGAGAAAAAAGTTACATTTCTTAAATAAATAACTAAAATAAAAATTAATTATTTTAAAGATTATTAAGAAATATAAATTAATATATTTTAATATTTAACTATATTTTAAAAAATTAATAAAAATATATTAATTATTAATTATATTATATTTAAATAATCTCATCAATTTATTGAGAAAGTTTGATATGACTATTTTTTTAAGCAAGAATATATATATATATGTCCCACCAAAGTTGGTCTTCACCAAATAAACCAAAAGCATCAACCTTCAAACCACAGTTTTCATGTGAAAAAGGTATAAATAGGGTCATCATTCTAAGCTAAGTGAATGCATCCTTAGTCTCTTAGATTTTGAAATATGGGATCCATGGTTGCCCAGGCTCCCAACCCATTCATAAAAAAGCATATATTTCCAACAAAATATAACGAATTCTTTTCAATGTCACAATCAATATATTAGATAATTTGTATGGTGTTCCACTATCAATGGTGTATTAAAGTGCCGAACAGATTAGACAACATGCATCAATGCATCTTGGTGTATCAAGGAATTTGGCACTCAAAAGTTGTTGAGGAGGCCCAAGGGCATAAGCTCTAGCGAAAACATCAGGATGGAAATACGCCACTTGGTTAGTAGTATGGTCGTTGAAGGAACGCTCCTTAGGGTTTGTGTGGTCTAATTCCCACTTGACAGGGTCAGTATAGGGCATGAATGGAGGTCGAGCTGCAATGCAATGAAGCCGGGAACTCCTAATTTTGGCATACGATGGTTAGTCATGGGGAATTGTAAATAAGTCATCATTGTTGAATATCGAGTAAATCCTCGACCAATCCAGGTGAAGGGTTTCAACAACATGCCCACTGGTGTGAGTGAAGATACCGGAATCAGGGTCCTTGCTCTTCTGTTCTTGGAGAGCAGTCTTAGACCTAGTCTTCATGGAAATGTTGGAGGTAAAATCTGGTTGAAATTTGGAAACCATGGTTACAAGCTACCGCGGTTTAAAAATAATAGAAAAAATGGTCGTGAATGGTAAGAAACTTACCGGTAAAAAGCTTGGATACCAAAAGATCAGTGAGCTCGAATGAGAAAAATCCATAGTAAAATCTCAAATGCAATAAAAATCACAAGTGAAATAGTGAAAGAATTTGTAAATTCGAATGAATTAAATAATCTAGGACTCAACAGAAAAATAGGTCTAGGTCGTAGATCTTGCAGAAATGGACGGCTGATATCAAGGCAGGAAACCAAAATGCAGAAGTGAAAAGAGTAAACAAACTTTGAATTTTATGATTTCTGCAATCCGCATTGCGGGTTGCGGGATGCAGGATGGAATTATTGTTCAAGAAAGAATTGTCAAAGTTCTGCAATCCCCAAAGATTTGCGGGTTATGGGTAAGCAATGTTGTAAATTGTGATTTTATTGAGTTTTTCGCTTTCCGCAATACGCATTGCAGGTTGCGGTTTGTGGAACTGAAAGAACAAAAACGTACAAAACATGACTTTTTCGCTTTCTACAACCCGCATTGTGAGATGCAAAAGGAAGAACCAAAATATAAAAGTTTTATTTTGAAAAATATTTCTGCAATCTGCAATCCGCATTGCAAGTTGCTGAAAGGAAAACTTTTACAAAAAGAAAATTCTAACTCTCGCAATTCGCATTTGCGGGTTGCGAGATGCAGGAAAACGATTTCCGAAAACCTCCAAAACGAGGGCTTCCGCAATCCACATTACAGGGTGTAGAATGCGGGTTGTGAAAACACAAAATACATCTAAAAAAAAAGTGCGTGTTCGCAATCCGCAAAACCAAAAAAAACAAGGTTTATAAGGAAATGCCTTCCTAGCTTAAAATCACGAGCATTGAATAACAACTATAGGAATGTTCCAAAATCTCAAATAAACTACTTTCCTTTTTCCCCATCCTTTCCAATACACTAAAATTTTATTCCATCATGGACAATACATACTCTACATGGAGATAACGGAAGGAAGCCATGACAAATACCGATCACGTTCATTATTTATGTAAATTGATCAGTAATGCCCTTTCTCTTGTTAACACATTCGCTGCTACAGAACAAGGATATGAGATGGATGTCTAACACCAAACCCTTCATGAGGTCCTGTTTCTAGTAGCAACATATTCCATTTTAAGCTGCTAAAATGGGAGCCCTACTCCCCCTTTAAATTGGCTTTTAAAGTCATAATCTTGCCAGGGGATTTTTAAACTGTAAGTATTGTGTTTTGGCCTTAATAAAATTGATTTATAAACCTTTTTCTTTTGTTTTGTGGATTGAGGAAGTGCTCTTTTCTTTTACACATATTTTGTGTTTCCGCTGTTAAATTTTCATATGCTTAACTAAGACATCAGTATATCATTTCATTTTTCATAATAAAAGCATATAAAACAGGATCACTGAAAGAAACAGTATCACA
>LPNX010717812.1:566907-589704 GCA_001517045.1 Pseudotsuga menziesii
ATCTACGATGGTTAAAACCAACTAACTCTAGGCTAGATTGTGCAACATAGTGAATCCCATGAGTTTTTGTTTCTTGTACAATGTTTTTAATTCTTTTTGTTGCCCTCCAATGGATTTCATGATTTTGATCCATGTGTATGGAATCTACACTTGATGCATAATATATATCAAGTCGAGTATGAGTCAAATACAGAAGACAACCAACCCGTTTCCTATACAGGGTGTTGTTTTCCAATGGAGTTGTTTGCACTTCTTCAAGTTTAAGTCCTTAAAGGAAAGGAGCTTTGCTTGGCCTGCAATCCTTCATTCTTAACTTCTTCATCATATATGAAGCATACTTGGACTGATGTACATTGATTCCAAGATCTGATTGAGAAATATCAAGCCCCAAAAATTGGCTTAACAATCCCAAATTAGTCATAGAGAAGGCATGGTTCATTACACCCTTCAAAGAGGAAATTTCTTTCTTGAAACTTCATGTGATCAGAAAGTCATCCACATAAAATAAAATAATGATTATAGAACCATGAATTAGCTTCAAATATACATTTGTATCATACTTGCATCTAAAATAGTTCAATCATAGCAAAAAGCCATCAATCTTGGCATACCAAGCTCTAGGAGGTTGTTTTAGCCCATACATTGATTTCTTCAACCTACACACAAGAGATGGATTAGTCACAAAACCTTATGGATGCTGCATATATATTTATTCTTTTATATCACCATGTAGAAAGGAACTTTTCACATCCATGAGATGTACCTCCCATTGCTTGGAAGCTGCAATGGCCAAAACTAGTCTTATGGAGTCCATCTTTGCAACTGGTGCAAAGGTCTCATTGTAGTCAATTCCTTGGAATTGGGAGAATCCCTTGGCAAATAAAATTTTCTTATACTTCATATGAGAACCATCATCAACAAATTTAGTTTTGAAACCCCACTTACACTTGACTAGCTTTCTCCATAGAGGAGATTGACTAGTTCCCATGTGTCATTCCTTTGGAGCAAATGAAGTTCTTCATTCATGGTTTTTTTCCATATTGGGTCTTCACATTCATATTCATATGTATGTGGGTCATATTAAATCATTATAAAACACGTATCATCAAAGAAAGGATATTTGATAGAAAGGGCACTTTCGAACTGAGATCTAGTCCTCCTAGAATCATTAGGATTCCCAGCTAGTTCCCTAGTTGCTTGAATGGTATTTTCTTCCCACTTTGGCCTTGTGGGTATGTTTAGATATGCAATTAAATAATCATTATAAAACATATCAAAATCAGAAATTTCATTAGTTCCTTCACTTACAACCAAAGGTGAAGGATGTGAAGAGGACTCTCTAATTTATGTTGCTACCATAAGCTCTTCTTCGAAATGAGCACTCCTTTCAATGAATGATTTTTTAGTTCTCATGTTGATTAGATTGTACCCTTTGGAATATTCAGAATATCCAACAAATAGGCACTCTTTACTTTGGGGTTCCGAAGCCCTCCTTTTATCTAATGGAATTCTATCCCATGCCCTTGAGCCAAAAATCCCGAAATGAGACACATATGGTTTTTTCCCATCCAAGATTCAAAAGGAGTAACTCCATAAAGATGCTTGTGAGGCACCCTATTATGGATGTAGGATGCACAGTTTATAGCTTCATCCAAAAACTTTGGTGGCAAAGTCTTAGACTCCATCATACAAGTAGCCATCTCCTTGAGGCTTCTATTATTCCTCTCAACCATGACATTCTGTTGAGGCGTGTAAGGAATAGAGTGCTGCATTTTGATACCTACATCTTCACAATAATTAATGAAATTAGACTTGATATATTCACCACCATTATCATCTCTGAGGATCTTGAGTTTCCTCCTAGACTGTTTCTCAACCAAGGCCTTGAAAACCTTGAAGTGGTCAAAAACTTCAGACTTGAGTTTAAGGAAGTAAACCCAACAGTACCTAGAAAATTCATCTATGAAGGTAAGGAAATATTTGGTTTGACTCATGGACATATCAGGGAAAGGACTAGAAATATCACTATGTATGAGCTTAAGAGGTGCAGAGGCTCGCTCATGACTGACTCTCTCATACTTATGCTCTGGATGTTTTCCTAGAATGCAACCTTGACAGACTCCTTTAGAAAAAATTATCTTTGGAAATCCTGAAACCATATCTTTTTCACACAAATCTAAAAGGTATTTATACTTAAGATGACCAAACCTCTCAAGCGAAATTTTGCTTGCTTCATTGGCATGGGTGAGGAGATCATATGGGTTAGAGAAAGGCATGAAGTGTGAGAACCTATAGGCTTTTGAACTATGATCCACAAGACCTTTAGAAATGACTCTACCATTCACAATATTAGAGATTTCAACTTCATTAGGAGAGAAAACAACCTTCTTAGGAGACCTAGTATGAGTCATATGGTAGACTGGAAAGAGATTAGAAGCAAGACCTAGGACATACAAAACATTATTGAAGGAACCATGGTCAAAATCAATGCTACCTTTACCCTTACTTTCAGTTTATGAGTTATGTCCCAGAAAAATATGTGGACCCTTCGAATCATTAAGAGATGAGAAGGATTCTTTTGTTAAAACCATATGCCTAGAAGCTCCAGAATCAATGATAAAGGGAGGGATCTTACAATACTTGCAACCAGGGCATGAACTCTTTCCTTTTCTTCGAAATTGGATCCTCCTTCCTTCTTGCTTGTGACATCAGGAAGAGAGATGTTATTCTTATCTAGGAGTTGAGTTAGCATATCAATCTACTTCCTCATCCAAGATCTCTCAAGATGAAATCCCTTACCATAGTATGAGCACTTGCTACCTTCACCTTTACCTTTCTTCTTCTGAAATTTCTTCTTCTTGGAGTTTGAGTACTTCCCATGAGACTTGGACTTGTCTCCTTTTTTATATCGAGTATTCCTAGCCTTCTTATTATCTTTGGAATTCACCTTGGAATCTCCAACAACCAAAGCTTGATCTTTGGAAGCTTTGATGATGCCCATCAAGACCAATTTTTCTTACTCCTGAGTCAATGATTCCATGAAATCTACCAATGAAGGCATATTCCAGTTTCGAATTGTCAACTTGGTGGCATGGATGTTCGAAAAAAATATTGAGTAATCAGGTCCAAGATTCGAAAAGATGGCCAAGATAGTTGTTGATCTTCTTTGTCAATACGACACTGTAAAACTAGTGATTTGAATTTGGAGAAGTAGACTTGCAAGGATTTGAAATTGTCGAGACTCAGTGAAATCTGCTCATTTTGTAGTTATTAACACCTTATCTTATATCTCTTCCCAAATAAAGCTTCAAGATTTACCCATACTTCATTTAGAGACAACAATCCATCAAGATGGAATAGAAGGTCTCTAGAAATGCTAAGACACAACAGACCATATTCCTTGTCTCTCCTATTATTCCATTTGATCTTCTCTATTTCTACATTAGGCTCAACTTCAATTGCCATGGTCACTCTGTAGAGGCCTTTACTTCTCATTAGAATCTCTTTGTTGCCCTCCAATGGATTTCATGATTTTGATCCATGTGTATGGAATCTACACTTGATGCATAATATATATCAACTCGAGTATGGGTCAAATACAGAAGACAACCAACCCGTTTCCTATACAGGGTGTTGTTTTCCAATGGAGTTGTTTGCACTTCTTCAAGTTTAAGTCCTTAAAGGAAAGGAGCTTTGCTTGGCCTGCAATCCTTCATTCTTAACTTCTTCATCATATATGAAGCATACTTGGACTGATGTACCTTGATTCCAAGATCTGATTGAGAAATATCAAGCCCCAAAAATTGGCTTAACAATCCCAAATTAGTCATAGAGAAGGTATGGTTCATTACACCCTTCAAAGAGGAAATTTCTTTCTTGAAACTTCATGTGATCAGAAAGTCATCCACATAAAATAAAATAATGATTATAGAACCATGAATTAGCTTCAAATATACATTTGTATCATACTTGCATCTACAATAGTTCAATCATAGCAAAAAGCCATCAATCTTGGCATACCAAGCTCTAGGAGGTTGTTTTAGCCCATGCATTGATTTCTTCAACCTGCACACAAGAGATGGATTAGTCACAAAACCTTATGGATGATGCATATATATTTCTTCTTTTATATCACCATGTAGAAAGGAACTTTTCACATCCATGAGATGTACCTCCCATTGCTTGGAAGCTGCAATGGCCAAAACTAGTCTTATGGAGTCCATCTTTGCAACTGGTGCAAAGGTCTCGTTGTAGTCAATTCCTTGGAATTTGGAGAATCCATTGGAAACTAACATTTTCTTATACTTCATATGAGAACCATCATCAACAAATTTACTTTTGAAACCCCACTTACACTTGACTAGCTTTCTCCCTAGGGGAGATTGACTAGTTCCCATGTGTCATTCCTTTGGAGCAAATGAAGTTCTTCATTCATGGTTTTTTTCCATATTGGGTCTTCACATTCATATTCATATGTATGTGGGTCATATTAAATCATTATAAAACGCGTATCATCAAAGAAAGGATATTTGATAAAAAGGGCACTTTCGAACTGAGATCTAGTCCTCCTAGAATCATTAGGATTCCCAGCTAGTTCCCTAGTTGCTTGAATGGTATTTTCTTCCCACTTTGGCCTTGTGGGTATGTTAAGATATGAAATTAAATAATCATTATAAAACATATCAAAATCAGAAATTTCATTAGTTCCTTCACTTACAACCAAAGGTGAAGGATGTGAAGAGGACTCTCTAATTTATGTTGCTACCATAAGCTCTTCTTCGAAATGAGCACTCCTTTCAATGAATGATTTTTTAGTTCTCATGTTGATTAGATTGTACCCTTTGGAATATTCAGAATATCCAACAAATAGGCACTCTTTACTTTGGGGTTCCGAAGCCCTCCTTTTATCTAATGGAATTCTATCCCATGCCCTTGAGCCAAAAATCCCGAAATGAGACACATATGGTTTTTTCCCATCCAAGATTCAAAAGGAGTAACTCCATAAAGATGCTTGTGAGGCACCCTATTATGGATGTAGGATGCATAGTTTATAGCTTCATCCAAAAACTTTGGTGGCAAAGTCTTAAACTCCATCATACAAGTAGCCATCTCCTTGAGGCTTCTATTATTCCTCTCAACCATGACATTCTGTTGAGGCGTGTAAGGAATAGAGTGTTGCATTTGGATACCTACATATTTACAATAATTAATGAAATTAGACTTGATATATTCACCACCATTATCATCTCTGAGGATCTTGAGTTTCCTCCTAGACTGTTTCTCAACCAAGGCCTTGAAAACCTTGAAGTGGTCAAAAACTTCAGACTTGATTTTAAGGAAGTAAACCCAACAGTACCTAGAAAATTCATCTATGAAGGTAAGGGAATATTTGGTTTGACTCATGGACATATCAGGGAAAGGACTAGAAATATCACTATGTATGAGCTTAAGAGGTGCAGAGGTTCGCTCATGACTGACTCTCTCATACTTATGCTCTGGATGTTTTCCTAGAATGCAACCTTGACAGACTCCTTTAGAAAAATTTATCTTTGGAAATCCTGAAACCATATCTTTTTCACACAAATATGAAAGGTATTTATACTTAAGATGACCAAACCTCTCAAGCAAAAATTTTCTTGCTTCATTGGCATGGGTGAGGAGAGCATATGGGTTAGAGAAAGGCATGAAGTGTGAGAACCTATAGACTTTTGAACTATGATCCACAAGACCTTTAGAAATGACTCTACCATTCATAATATTAGAGATTTCAACTTCATTAGGAGAGAAAACAACCTTCTTAGGAGACCCAGTATGAGTCATATGGTAGACTGGAAAGAGATTAGCAGCAAGACCTAGGACATACAAAACATTATTGAAGGAACCATGGTCAAAATCAATGCTACCTTTACCCTTACTTTCAGTTTATGAGTTATGTCCCAGAAAAATATGTGGACCCTTCGAATCATTAAGAGATGAGAAGGATTCTTTTGTTAAAACCATATGCCTAGAAGCTCCATAATCAATGATAAAGGGAGGGATCTTACAATATTTGCAACCAGGGCATGATCTCTCTCCTTTTCTTCGAAACTGGATCCTCCTTCCTTCTTGCTTGTGACATCAGGAAGAGAGATGTTATTCTTCTCCAGGAGTTGAGTTAGCATATCAATCTACTTCCTCATCCAAGATCTCTCAAGATGAAATCCCTTACCACAGTATGAGCACTTGCTACCTTCACCTTTACCTTTCTTCTTCTGAAATTTCTTCTTCTTGGAGTTTGAGTACTTCCCATGAGACTTGGACTTGTCTCCTTTTTTATATCGAGTATTCCTAGCCTTCTTATTATCTTTG
This sequence comes from Pseudotsuga menziesii, assembly GCA_001517045.1. Lineage (NCBI taxonomy): Eukaryota > Viridiplantae > Streptophyta > Pinopsida > Pinales > Pinaceae > Pseudotsuga > Pseudotsuga menziesii. The sequence continues at coordinate 573,256 of LPNX010717812.1, forward strand.
GAATTCACCTTGGAATCTCCAACAACCAAAGCTTGATCTTTGGAAGCTTTGATGATGCCCATCAAGACCAATTTTTCTTACTCTTGAGTCAATGATTCCATGAAATCTACCAATGAAGGCATATTCCAATTTCGAATTGTCAACTTGGTGGCATGGATGTTCGAAAAAAATATTGAGTAATCAGGGCCAAGATTCGAAAAGATGGCCAAGATAGTTGTTGATCTTCTTTGTCAATACGACACTGTAAAACCAGTGATTTGAATTTGGAGAAGTAGACTTGCAAGGATTTGAAATTGTCGAGACTCAGTGAAATCTGCTCATTTTCTAGTTATTAACACCTTATCTTATATGTCTTCCCAAATAAAGCTTCAAGATTTACCCATACTTCATTTAGAGACAACAATCCATCAAGATGGAATAGAAGGTCTCTAGAAATGCTAAGACACAAGAGAGCATATTCCTTGTCTCTCCTATTATTCCATTTGATCTTCTCTATTTCTGCATTAGGCTCAACTTCAATTGCCATGGTCACTCTGTAGAGGCCTTTACTTCTCATTAGAATCTACATCCCCGCCTTCCATTCAAAGTAGTTGAAGGGAGTCAAGATGATTAGTTGAGATTGATCCATTCTTCAACAACTGTGCCCTTGAACATATAGTATGCACTCCCAGTGAGTGATGTCGAACCCATAAAATAAATTTGAAGAGGAGAACGATTGATCTACCAAGGATCTGATACCATGTGGAAATTAATCCCAAGATTAGATCAACTGAACTCACAAAATTACTTGAAAATATGCAAGAAACACTCAAGAAGGAGTTTGAATATGTGATAAATCACAAATTGTTTTTTTTATTAATTTACATCATCCATCATTAAATAGATATAGGCTTGTCATAATGTAGATACTCCAAGGATTAGAAATCTAAAATATGTTATTTGAATCAGTACAAAAGCAGGCTTACTAAACTAGTCAAAATACCCCATAGGTGCATAAATCACTTTCCAAATCAGTCAAGATTCTCACGAATTTGTTGAATGAGTATGTACATCTCATAAGTGATGGAAATTGGAATCTATCATGCTTTTAATGAGGAAAAGGACGGAGGTGAGTTGGTGCAAAAATCAAGGCAACCTACCTTAAAACTAGCTTTAGCTTTTGCCTTAAAACTGCATAAAAGATGGAAAATATTGAAAAAAGAAGAACTGCGCACTTGCCAATCTAGGAAGACTGTAGAGTTGTCATAATCTTATCCAGGATCTTTCTAATTCATTCCAGGAGGTAGTTTGGGCAAGTTTGACCTCATAAATGGAATTGGGTGCAAACTAGCTAGTGTAGGACCTAGGAAATTAATAAAAAAGATTGATTATTTTATCCTAAGTATTGGGATGGGGTTGATTATTCCAATAGAAGGAAGGAAATTAATGTAAGAGACTATAGAATAAAAGAAAAACAATGCAAAGCGCACATTAAGTTATGAAAGAATGATACATTATAAAAACGCGATAAAATTTATTACATGACAAAACACATATCTAAACTATAAGCATTACAATGCAAGAGCATGATGTTGTGGAAGTATGAAAAGGTTAGACATAAACCACAAATAATAATTGCACTATAAAATTAAGAGATAATTAAGTACTAAAAATAAATAGTAGCTAAATTGAACAAAGCAAAAAACTAACCCTTTGATCAAAGGGCTAGACCATGCACCAAAAGCAACTAGTCTCAACACCCACAAAGCAACTACCAACAACATTCTTTAAAAGATTCTAGTTTCAACACCCACAAAGCAACTACCAACGACATAACAAGATTATAAACAAATTAAATGAAAAACTAGTTTTACCCTAGTTCTACCCATACGATCACATACAAGTTTTTACTATTTGTAAAGTGAGAGTGAAAACTCTTTACACATGTTTGATCATTACTCCATGATACATGTTTCACCATTTTTCATTACCATTTACATGGGAATAGGAAGTGTCATTTTCCATTTATCATTTTTTTATCATTAACATAAGTGCGATTTGATACTTATCATTTAATATGAAAGTTTTTTTTCTTCATTTTCATAAATAATCAATATCATGTTATTTGTTGTGTGTGTGTGTTTTATTTGTTTATTTATGTGTACTAATTTATGTGTCATAATTCATCAATTATTGCATTTCTTTTTATCACCTCAATAATTTGAGAGATCCAAGTTTAAGATGGATTTGTATTGATTTTAATATTTTTTATTTTCTTGTAAAATTTAAAATTGAATATACATATATTGTCCATAAAAAAACTTTGTCTATCACAGATCTTTAAAAAACCTCCTTGTTCTAGATACAATCACTTGTATTTCTTAGTATATCATAATTAGATTCCTAAGTTAATAATATTAAGGTTAAAAGTAAACCACCTGCAATTCACCACACCATTTTAAATTCACTAACATAAGAATAAGAACATGATGTTCAAAAAGAAAATCTCACACACATTCCGAGGGATACTCGTTTATTCATAACCCATTCATATTTTTTTGCAAAAAATACGCAATTATATTGTATTAATAAAACCACTTTCGCATAAATCTAGAGGTCTTACTGAAGCAAGTTTTCATCCATTATTACATATCATTTTCTATATTCATCTTCAAAAACTATCAGTACTATTATACTTTAATAAACAGTAGTCTATATACAAAAACTGGAAACTGTCATTATATAGATATATGTCACTATTAACTAGTAGAAAAACTATTATTAAACTTTTCATAATCTTTGCAGAAATATCTCCTACTTCTCATATAATCCATCCTCATATATGTTGTTCAAAATGATGACTATATTGTTGAAATCTTACCATTTCCTTTCCAGATAGGTTACCAGATGAAATTCTTGTATGTTATCTCCAATGTGTTCCCATATGAACTAGGATCCTTTAGTTGTTTGGAGTCCATATTTAGATAGCTTATTTGTTTCTGTGTTCCTTTACCTGCATATATACATAAATGACATGTCAATACAAACATTAATTATTATGATAATTTCATCATATATTGGTCTTAAAAATATATATTCTTTGGAGGTCTTCTATGTCTTATCCAATCAATGACCAACTATGATTCTCCCATTATTTAGATCTTTTGTACCCCCTCATATATAGCAATAGCAAGAGCGATTTTAATATCTAGTAGCTATGCTTTGTTATTAGTACAATTTTTAACACTAATTCTATTAAATTCTATCCAATGCCCATCATTTAAGTATAACACTCCACTAGCTCCATCGATTCTCAAAACACCCTAATTTGATCCATCAAAGAATGCCCAACTACGAGATTTATCAATTACCCCAACCTATATCCTTCTTTCTTTTCTATCATCCTTTGCCCAAGGAGAACTATCTAAAAAGGCGATGCCCTTGGTGGCATAACTTAGATGGAGAAATAACCTATTCATCAAAGACAATAGAGTTTCTAGCTAACCACACACTCCATATCATTATAAGAGCCATAACTAAATGAGTAGATAAAACCTTGTCATTGCACCATGCCAGATTCAGAGCCTTATCCACATCATGACCACTCCATATGAAAGGAACTCTTGAAATCATTGATAAATAAGTACAAAATTCCTTTATCTAAGGTTAGGTAATAAATAAAAGATTAGTATTATCAGGTGTATCCCTACAAAGGGAACATCTACTAGGGTCATTCCATCCTTTCTGTTGTAGAACCTCCCATATAGGGAATTTATTATTCAAGACCAACTCTAAGAATAATTTATTCGTACATGGACAACTGAATTTTCATATACTTTTGTACTACCAGAGTGGCTCGTCATAATCCTCTTCTTTCCTTAAAACATTCAATAATATATCTTTGGGATATAATATCCACCATTTGTATTCCTAGACCAAATGATTTCATCTAGGGATTGAGAAAGTCTGATATAACTATTTTTTAAAGCAAAATATATATGTCTCGCCGAAATTAGCCTTCAACCAAAAAAACAAAAAAAACAAAACCATCCACCTTCAACCACTCCTAGAAAAAGGTATAAATAGAGTCACCATTCTAAGCTAAGTGAATGTATCCTTGGTCTCTTAGATTTTGAACTATATGCAAAGATCATCCGTGGTTACCCAAACTCCCAACCCATAACCTAGCCCATTCATATCAACATATATTTCCAACAAAATATAATTCAATGGCTCTTAACATTAACCTAGGGTCATTCTTTTCAATGTCACAATCACCAGATCATATACTTTGTATGTTGTTCCACTATAACTGGTGTATTAAAGTGCGGAATAAATTAGACAACATACATCATTGCATCATTGTATTATAGAAACTAACCATACCGATAAACAATTATCACTTCTCACTGGATCATTATTTTATGAAAGTGTTTTATATGTAAAAAATGAGAAATGACCAGCACCCACCGTCTCTTTATCACTCCTCACTATTTTATGGAAGTTTTAATGTGCGTGCTCAATATATAAATGACAAGCACCCACCATGTCAAGGAGTGGGATATTATTACATTATAACTCTGAAACATATAATGATTTTAGTCGCGTTAATAACTATAACGACTCAATCAATGAACTACTATATCCTTATAGAAATTAATGATGTATATAAACAATTTTCACTATGTTCAATATATAGAGTGAATATGCTGAAAAGCATCCACCACTCATCCAAAGTAGGATACTATTATAATGTGAAACATATGATTATTCGAATTATCTTACCTACCGGAATTGACTCGTCACTCAATCGATGAACAAATCTGCCCTCCTGAATATATTACTTATCTGAGAAATCAAATCCCGCAAAGATTATAACATTTTCTGCCAAGTACGTGTTGACCATTCATCAACCGACATACAATTTCTGAGACAGCACATAAATCATACCGGACAACCATGTAGGTTGCTTAGGTTCACTCGTAAAGATCAGGTTCAACCATATCAATTTTTTTTAAATAAACCTTTCCATTTAAATATCTTAAAAAAAAATATACGCCACTTGTTTTGTTTAGGATATTACAATACGACATAGCCAGGACGCAATAAGGAACAAAACAAGAATAATAAGATGAGTTGGCGTGGGCGCGGGTTGGAATTTCAAATGGCGGACACCCGTCAAAATTGTCGGTATCAATCAAAATCTGAAACATTTTCTGTATTCTAAGCCAGATTTTGACAGTTTTGGTAAAATCTTAGCTGTAGTTGACGGGTAAATTGACCCATGACGGGCATTTACCCGTCAAATTCCATCCCTGCTCCCACCTCTCCCTTTCCATGACTTCAAGTTTTGAATGGTTTATTTTTAAAAGTCGGAGGAAAAATGGATTACAGCAACAAGATGATGTCATGTATTAAGAGTAATTATGAAAGAAGAGTGAGAAAACAAATCATATAATAATAAAAGAGGCAAAGATTATAAAGGAAGGAATTTTAAGTGCAAAATAATATTATCCTTTATGTGAGAGGAAAATAACTTATATAAAGATTTTTTTATGAGATTATAAAAAATATTAATAAAAAATTACAAGAGTGATAAGTGGGTGTATAAAATTATAAAAAATATTAATAAAAAATCACAAGAGTTATAAGTAGGTGTATGATAATAAGCTATACATTTTGAAATTTTGGTTAAGAAGTAATTATGTATAGAAAAAAATAGGAGAAAGAAGGAAATTAATGTAAGAGACTAGAACATAAAAGATAAACAATGTAAATAGAACATTAAATTATGAAAGAATGATATATTATAAAAATGATAAAAATGTGATAAGATTCATTTTATGACAAAACATATAACTAAACTTTAATCATTAGAATACGCATTATAATGCGAGAGCATGATGTTGTGAAAGTATAAAAAGGTTAGTTGTTGAGAATGATGTTGTGAAAGTATGAAAAGGTTAGTCATCAACAACAAATAATAGTTGGACCATAAAAGTAAGAGAGCTCTAACTACTAAAAATAAATAGTAGCTAAATTGAACAAAGCAAAAAACTAACCCTTTGATAAAAGGGCTAGACCATGCACCAAAAACAAGAGGATAAAGAGTCTAATACCTACACTAACTTATACATGTCACAAGGAAATATGTGCAATACCTAAACTTGCCATGGACACATTATAACTAGTAAAATTGAGTTGGAAGACTATAAGCCCAATATCAAGGACAATTGAGGGCACACACCCTGACCATAACATAGAGGAAGAGGCAACATAGTCCCCAAGGAGGATGAGATAAATAAGGTTAAAGAGAAAAAAATCAAAACTAAGGAAACACCCTTCCTTAGGGAAACATAGCTAAGCAAAGATTAAAAACAAAAGAAAAAGTAGACCGATCCAACACCAATGCTACCATGGATATTGAAGGCAACACATAGTAGTAGAATGTTGTAAATCATAACAAGAAACAAAAAACAAAACACTAAAGAGGCCATGCTGGCCAATTCTAGAGAGGAACGACATTGCCTCTCAAATGAGATATGGGGGAGATAGCCAAGAAGAAAAAATAGAAGGAGAGGCTTTCTAAGAGGGTTGAAGAGAAAGGAGGTAGGAATAAAACCTGCTTCAAACAACATGAGAAGAAAAAGAGAAATTCATCAATAAGAGTTTCCTTTTTCCTAACACTAAAGGAAACAAACATAAAGCTAGGAAAGGAATAGGATTGAGTAGCATCAACGACCAAAGGCAAGGACCCTAACATACCACTAGAGGATTTGAAGTCTAAGGGTGAAGGACATAGACAAGCAGTTTGAGGAGGATATCTAGGAACAAAGGAGAGTTTGGATGCCAACCAATGCTTATAATTAAACCATACAAGAGGGATGTTGGCTCTCTATAGATATAGTTTGAAGATTAATATCTACAACTGCTATAAGAGATGGTGAAGAATATGGTGTAGAATATGAAGGCATATTCCCAGTGTTGCCTTTTAGGCATTGATTCTAGTGAGACCCACCATAAGAGGAGGGAGCACATCACATTGAAATGATTGAATTTGTAAGTCAGAGTAAGAGGGAATTCCTTGTTGAGATGTCCCTTGAAGAGAACTTAGTGGCATCCTTTCTCTTTGGGACATGACAATCCTATACATAATGGGTGTCAATTATATAGTAATAGCACCACAACTTATGTTTAGTGTCACATGTTTGAGGTAAAGATTCTTGTCTAGGGGATGAGGTACCACATTGAGGCGACAAACCTTGTCTAGGCTAAGCTTTCATTTTATCTTTCTAGCACGACTCTTAGACGTTCCATAAGTGTTACACTTGTAGTGCATACACTACTCCACATACTTGGGCGAGTTGGAATTGTGATTTATATTAGATATGATATGGAAACATTTCTAATAGATGACCCTTGAGGTAGGATCCTTGGAGAAGGTGAGGACTCTTGAGACCCTCCTTTTAGAGAAGAAGGTACATATGGTATTAGGGAATTGTCATTTCCAATGGCCTTGGAGGCTAAAGGTTGGATTAAGATTATTTTAAGGTCATGGTCAAAGGCTTAAAGGAAAGATTCCATAGTTTATACAAGTTATTCAATTTTTCAAGCTTTGTCTCATGGAAGGCATGAGTTAGTCACATGGCCTACATGTGGGTTATATTGCATGTGATCTACTTCAAAGGGAAGTGATGGAGATTAAATGCCCACTTGTCTTCAGGGAAGGACATAGGTGCATGGTATACATGGATTAAGATAATATTATGTGTCATGTTGATGGAAGGTGATCGGAAACCTCTATGGTGCACTTGAAATATGTTTGAGGATGGAAATAGACCTATCCTTGAAAGCAATAAAGGTTGAGGTGACAATGTTGAACAAAAATCTTGGCTAGTGTTAGGGTCGACCTATATTAACTCTCCTACTTTATCAAGTACAATGTCATAAGGCCCATTTGATAGTTAGTGGATAGAATTTTAATGTAAAAGGGTTGTATTTACTGAATAAATACCCGTAGTTGGTATACCCTCATTAATAGTGGAACTACAACTAGTCAATGTTTTGGTTATTGAAACACTATATATAGTAGTAAGCCCTGAATGTTTTATCAATAATTTTTATTGTCTTTGTAGCATTGCTCTTGGAGGTTTCCCCCTTAAAGAGGAAATTGGACATAACTCTCTATTTTGAATATTATTAATACAAGATATATTTTTTAGGGTTTATCTATCTTTTCTTGTGTTTTCCTATTTTTTTCTTTGAAGTTATGGGGTTAAGTAAATTACAAGTGGTATCAGAGGTCTTTATCGAGCCAAGAAAGGAGAAGATTTTTTTTTTCTTTTTTTGCAAGAATTTTGAGGGAAAAGAGAGGAAGAAAAGCTTCATATCAATTTTTGAAAGTTTATATGCAGATTATGAAGAAATCAATGGTATATTTGAGTTCCTCTCACAAAACACCCAAAAAAACAAATTGTCTCAATTGGAGTCTGGGAAGTGAAGATATCATTGATTTAAAAATAAACTATTTAAGGGTTTTTTCCATCATGACCATTAATATTACAAAGTAAATAACTTTTGACAAAGTACTCAAATTTCAATCAAATTAATGCTAGTAGAATGGGAGTGTCTATTCCATATCCGGTAAGTGGTCACAATAGCAATTCTGATAAATATTGCAAAAATTTTGCTTGTTTCTAATTTTCATCCTCAAGCCATGCCTTGAACAGTAAGTTATTTTGTAACTATATTTCTAGATTTAGCGAGATCCTACATTTTTTTTTTTTAGAGGCATGTTCTACCATCTTTAAAATTGTAGTTGGGGAAGCATATGTGCAAAAAATACAAGTGGTACTAAGTCACATTGTTAGACACTTGTGTAACCACTATTGGTACCCATTCAAGTAGTATTGTATCAAACAAAACATGTATACAAAATCCCACTTCCACATAGAGTTGGGTATATAATAAGTCCACTAGGTATACCTAGAAATTGATTTATATAAACTAATCATTCACCTATTTCTATAATACACCGATAACAACACTCAGGGACATCAATCTCTAGTAGGTAGCCGAGTAGTATGGATAAGGGAACATTTGAACCTCCTTAGGTAGTTCCCTATTGGACTTAGGAATACTATTGGACCCCACATGTATATCAAAGAGTTATAGCACTTGACATTCCCTTATCCTCAGGACTCAACGAATCTCTATAAACCACTTCACACCAACACCCCCAACACAATGACCACTCGCTCCACTACTGACAAGTTGGAACACATGGAATGTCAATACAAAAATCTTAATGGCTAAGAAAATAGCCACTTGTGTTAGACCTTGGATTAGTTGAAGTAGAAAAATCAATAAAGCCTGGCCAACTTGGATAAGATGTTGAATGAGAAGTTGACACTTTTGATCGTTATTGGCATACAAGAAAAATACACTTGTAATTCACATCACAATAAGCCACACTAGGAAGAAACTTCTCACTTGGGACTATATTTCCACTAGAAACTCCCTTCATGTCCTCATGACCATAAACCACCCTCCAAGGGTAATAACACATGGCACAATTTTACTAAATTAGACTTGCATGAGTTTGATGGTTCTAATCTATTAGGATGAGTGACCCATATGGAACATTACTTTTCCCTCCATGGAATTACTTATGACATGATGAAACTTAGGGTAGGGGTGTTGTATGGGGATCCAATCTAATGGAAATGGTGGGATTGACTTAAAAGATACTATTTGTTAAATCTATCCATACTCGTTATGAGCGAGATACTCACTATTTGGGGTGGATTAACTAGTTACATCAAATAGGCTCATCCATAGACTTTATCTCATCCTTTGAGCAATTAACCATCTATACAAAGAACTTAACATATTCTTTCTATATAGAATTTTTTATTAGTGACCTCAACGAGGTGATTTGAGAGCAAGTTAGAATGCATCATCCTGCTACCTAGTTGGATGAATCTTAGAGGGTTATAGAATCATAGGCTATGATCAATGCACAAACCAAGAAATCCTGTTTCATTCCCGCTCATGCACTACATAGGTCAATTCCTCAAGCACATTCCCTTTTCCTCCCTTGAAACTACAAAGGTTGTCCCCCATGGAAATGGAAGACCAACAAAGATGCAAACTCTATTATAAGTGTGATGAAAAGTATTCCCCTAGTCATAATTGTAAAGAACAAAAGTTATTTCAAATTGATGTGATTGATCATACCCTTTACAAAGACATCATTTTGGAAGACACCCCTAAGTTGAAAGCTACTAAACAAAGTCCTCCCATGCAAGAAGAAGTGGAACCTAAATTATATCAAGAAGAAACACTCATCTCTCTTCATGATTTATCTTGTGTTTCAACACTACAAATCTTGAAACTTCTGGGTTACATTAAGCATCAAAAAATGGTAGAGTCTTAGTTGACAACGATAATAGCCACAATTTTATTCATTGACGAGTAATGAAATAAATCCATTGTTATGTACACCTAGTGCCCAACTTTCAAATTCTACAGTGAATGGTGGGATGATGATATGTGGGGGTGTTGTAAAAATGTAAGACTCTAATTAGGTAACTATCATATGAAAGATCATATGTTTTCCATATATATGAGTGGTTGTGATATAGTTGTAGGGGAAAAGTATTTATACACATTGGAACTAGTCACTATGGACTTCAAGGAATTATACTTGATTTTTACTAAGGACTCTCATACTCACAGCCTCAAAGGGATCCAGTTAGGTTCCCCTAAAATCATAAGTTCTCATTGGATGGACTAATTATTGAAGAAAGGCCACTCTTGAGTTATTATTCACTTTCATGCCATACAAGCTTTGGACAACACTACATTAGAAATCCATCTTGACTTGCAGAGGGTTTTAGAGAAATATCAATAGGTCTTTGAGACATTGAAATATTTACTCTCATTTAGAGGTAATCATGATCATGGTATACCCTTGGTTCCAAGCAATCAACCCCAAAATTTCCACTTGTATAGGAACCCTTTTTCCCAAAACAGTGAAATTGAAAATATCATTCAGAAGCTACTAGAGGTGTGAATCGTTCATCACAACACTATACCATATTCATCCCTAGTGGTTATGGTTTTAAACAAATAATGAAATTTACATATGAGTCCTAATTTTCATCCCCTCAATAAGTTGACCATGAAAGACAAATTCCCCATCCCAATGATTGATGATCCTTTCATTGAGCTCCATGGTGCCAAAATTTTCACCAAACTTGGCCTTTGTCCTGGATACCACCAAATAAGGATGAAAGAGGTCAATATTCCAAACACATCTCTTCATATATATGAAGGACAATATGTGTTTTGAGTAATGCCTTTTGGACTTTGTAATGCCCCGACCTCTACCTTTCAAAGCTTCATGAATACAATTTAACTACCATATCTTTGTGATTTTTGTGTCAATATTCTTTGATTACATTTTTATTTACAATAAAACTTTGAATACCCATGTACAACATGTTGATACATCCTTGCAACTCATTTGGGACCATTAATTAGATCCATTAAACACTCCAAATGTGCTTAAATTTGGGTCCATAGAGGTCAAATAATTGGGTCACCTTGTTGGACAAGATAGGGTGAAAGCTTGCTGCAAAAAGATTACGCCAATGCATGAATGGCCACACCCTAAATCCCTAAGGAGCTTACATAGGTTTTTAGGCATTGTTGGCCACTATAGGAAGTTTGTGAAAAATTATGGTAAAATTGAAACCCCTTTGACAATCAAGCTCAATAAAAATTATTTTGCATGGAATGAAGTGGCATAACAAGAATCTTCAGTTTTAAATCAAGCTAACCCATAACATTCACCAATAAGTAGTTGTGTCACAAGGATTTGGGAAAGTCTACCTATAAGAAATAAATGATGGTCTTCCTACATGTATTTGACACATGGTGGTTGTATCTCATAACGGAAACAATTCATAATCAAGAAGAATCACCACAAGTTGAAGTATTTTTTGGAAAAGAGGTTTTCATTTCCATGGTATCATAAATGTGTCACTAAGATGCTTGGATATGATTATGATATCATCTACAAAAAGGAAAAAGACAATATTTTGGTAGATGCATTTTCAAGTAAACATGAGGAAGAGGGATCCCTCTTTGCCTTATCCTCTTCGAAACCTGAATGGTTAGAAGAAAAATGTCAATAATGGATAACCAATGCTACTGCACCTCAAATCATGAAGCAACTTCAAGAGGATCCCTTGAAACCTCCCTAGGGTTACACTTTGGAACAAGATACATTGCAGTATAAAGGTTTCATTTTTTGGCACATAACTCTACTTTAAAACATAATTTATTAATGGAGTTGCATTCATCTCCTCTTGTAGGTCATTCAATATTTTATAAAACTTATGCATATGCTAGGCTCTCCTTATTACGAGAAGGCATACAAAAGGATATCCTTACTTTTGTATCCGAATGTGACACTTTCCAAAGGAATAAGGGTGAGACAATGACGGTTCATGGAGCATTGCAACCATTACTAATACCAATCACTATTTGGATAAACATATTCATGGATTTCATTGTTGGTATCTCGAAATCTGGTAAGAAATTAATCATCATGGTTGTAGTTGAATGACTTTCCAATTATGCTCACAAGCACCCCATTAACCTCACAATGATATCCAAATTTTTCTAGACCTAATTTTTAAAGTCCATGGCATGCCTACCTCATTTTTTCAATTCATGACCCCACATTCACCAACAAATTTTGACAAGAACAATTTAAACTACAAGGCACCCAATTGCAAATGATCACATATTATCATCCCCAAATAGATGGTTAGAAAGAAACAATGAACAACCATCTTAAAACCTATTTGAGATGTTTTGCATATAAAAAGAAACACCAATGGGAACAATGGTTGTTATAGCTGATTTTACCACACATGGTGAATAACATTTTTTGGCCTTCCCTGTCCCTCTGCAGACTCTTTATACCCCATGGACCATTTTTGTTCCTTTGATGTTTCCAAGATCATCCCTAAAAACATGTAAAAATTGCCATACGCGACTTTAAACCCTTTCTCGCGTATATACGCGGGTTTGACCCCTAAAACCGTGTACATTGGGATGTGTGCAAAAGGCCAAATTCTTTTGGAGTTTTCCTTGATGTGGATCCGACTCACTTGTCTCCTAGCCTTCCCTATGCCTTGAGATCACTTGAATTCGACCTTTCATTACCCCATGGAAGAGCTATATAAGGAACCCTTTGGATACATTGAAGGCATGAGGAATTGAGAGCAAGAGAACTGTATTCCATTGTTGCCGAAACTTGTGCTTGAGTCTGCATCCCTTTGTCCCTTGGAGCACTTTTGTGTTCTTCCCAAGCTTGTCCTTTGCTTGTGAGCTTGCTATCGAGAGATGGAGGATTGAAGTGGTGGAGACCCAAGTGGGGGACTCAGTTTCTCCGATTCGTAGACGTGTCGACAGAGGTTGTATTCATTGTAATCTCTGATTTTATATTAATAGAAATATCTTTTCCTGTCCAATAATGTGTATTTGAATGAATATTTGATCCATAAATGATTTCAAATGCTTATATGTTATTGATTATATATGCTAGAGTAGATCTAACACAATTATATATAGAATGCTTGTCTTGTTTATTGAATGTTGAGGAAGCAATTTATCAATTCAAGCTAGAGTTGGAAAGCTCAACCGGGATCTACATCAACCTTCCGGAATAAGGTACGAATCGAGATCCTTTAGTGTTAGATATTTGGTTTCTCTTGCATCATATGAAGTGTTCTATGGAAAACAACCACCCTCAATGGTTTCTTATCTACTGGGTACCTCCAAAGTACATGTAGTAGATAGTCTAATTCATAATTTTTATGTCACTCTTTGCACACTTAAGGAAACTTTGGAAAATGATAAAAATCACATGAAGCAATAGGAAAACCAACATCACTTAGAGCGTTAATTTGTAGAAGGTAAGCAAGTGTCCATTCACTTCCAACCTTATAATTATACACCTTTCAAAGTTAAAGGACACAAAATATCTCATTAAAGTCTTGCAACCCATATCATAATATTCAATACATTTGTCAGGAAGCCTACAAATAAGTGCACCCAACACACTCCAAGATCCACCTAGTATTTCATGTTTCCTATTTACAAAAGGTCATGGGTTAGAATTCTCGAGTTCAAAATACATTACTAGAACTATATGGAGAAGGCTCCATTTGGTTCCAACTAGAAGCAATTTTGGGCACTAGGGAGCATCACCTATGTCAACACATTATTCATGAAATTTTGATACAGTGGACAAAAAGCTCACAAGAATATTATATTTAGGAACAATTGACCATTTTGCAATATTTTCCCCATCCCCATCCTTGAGGATAATATTGCATTTGAAGGGGAATGGCATGTTAGGGTGCTACCCTACCCCCTTACTTGATTTATGTACAAGGACATAAGGATTATTAGATAGTCAGTGGGTAGTGACTTAATGTAAAAGGGCCCTCTTTATTGAATAAATCCCCCCTAGGTGGTTAACTCTAATATTAATAGTGGGACCACAAGTGGTTATATTTTTGGTCATTGAAGCACTAGATATAGAGTAATAAGCTATGAAATGTTTTGTCAATATTGGTCAGTCTTCGGAGATTTTCTCTTGGAGGTTTCTTACCTTCAAGATGCAAGCGAACATAGCTCTCTATTTTGAATACCATCAATACAATAAATCTTTTTTCAGGGTTTATTCTATCTTCTCTTGTGTTTTTTTGTTTTTTCTTTAAAGTTTTGGGAATAAATACATTACAATTAGAAAGACGAATGGCATAATCTATTGTGTGAGTACATAGGTGAGGATTTTGAGCTATGTTCATACTACACTAATTTGGTTTAGGATTCAAAGTTTTGAAACTTCTCTAGGGAAAATGTGGGTGGTGGCAAGGTTAAAGTTCTATCACCAAGTGACCTAGCGTAAGCACTAAGCACCCTCTAAGAATGCGGAAGAGAAAATTTTCCATGGAAAAAAAGGAACTAAGGGAACTAAGGAACAAAACAAAATGAAACCCCATGTTTGAGAGGAAATCCTTATCTCATTTATGAATTTTTGACATCCAATGTGCATGCAACAAAGTTAATTGTTGAATTTATTGCATACTCACATGCACTAGGGATTCACTATACTAAGTGGGAAATATTATAACACATGAGTTCATATTATTGGATTTAGTACTCTGATTATGGAGGTGATATATTGCCTAGTATATAAGGGTTAAGGGTTTTTTTTAATATATTAAAAACATGTATATATCAAGGAGGTCTATAATTATGTATCTAGTGGGTTGAATAAGTACTCTATGTCTAAAGTTTGTGTAAGTTTGAATGTGTGTGAAGTAATATTAGTGTCTGAATAAATATGACATGTGTGGAGGTGGCATGAATCCTATTTTACTAGAGTTAGAGTGGTGTAACTTGCATATGTATGATTTGTGATTGAATGTGATGTGAAGTTGATTGGATTGATTGTGACTGAAGTTGATGTGTTTAGGGGGGTATTTCCCATCTTGAAATATTTTCTTTACTAAGATTTCATATTTTACCTTTCAACGTTTCTAGAGTTTATAAGAGTTGTGTCATGTCGCCGTAATGAGGGTAAAAGTAAAATAGGGTATTAAAAATGTTATGGAAAAAATGGATACATAGGATATCTAGTCAAAATAGGTTTTTTTTTTAAAATTGTAAAGGTGTATTGGGAGGGGGGTTGAAAAAACGTTTTTTTGGGAAGAAATCCTTAATATTTAGTGAAATTAGGGGTATTCTTTAATATCCTATGAATGAAAGTGATATTCCATAGGTTTATAGAGTGAACCCCCCTAGCTCACAGGATTCCCTGAACTCACAATCGATTTAAGTTTGAGGTGCTTGAGAAAGGATAGTGTTAACGCATAGTTTTAGTGGAACTACCATTATAGTGCATTGGTTGGAGTGAAGCATTGAAACACCACTTAATTTTCCAAATCATCATCAAAATATATGAGGAAGGGAATGGCTTCACCACTTTATTATTGAGGGAAACCAAGAGTTAGGCTAAAAGGTGAAACAAAAAAAAGAAAACCACTATAGTACTTATGAAGGATTAGGTACATAGAGATGGGTACATGCTAAGGGTATTTTGATTAAGTCTCAAGGGTTTCAATATAGCTAATAAAATAAATAAAAACTAGAAAGAAAATTATTTTTTATCCTAGTCAGTTTATGTGATATAGCTTGAAACAAAACTTTCAAATGAAAGCAAAGTGAAAGAGAGAGGAATGAATTATGCTATTTGGCCAAAGAAGGTGTTGAAACACCTATTAAAGGACAACCAATAGTTGCTCGTGACACTCAAATGTCCTACGATCCTCATGAAATACACTAAAAAGTCACCTCCAAAGCATGCAATATATATATATA
>LPNX010717812.1:589914-635192 GCA_001517045.1 Pseudotsuga menziesii
TTGAAAAGAGAGGTGGAAGAACTTGAGTCCAAATCATGTATACTCAAGACTTTTTTTGAGAATGAGGTTCTGAAACAATTTGGGAACCTTAACAACGACATAAATAAGACTAATTATAAAATAGGGAACCATACAAAGGGGGTCTAGTGCATGACAAATAGTCATTGAACAAAAACCAAGCTTCTCAACCACAATATGTGCATTTAAGGCATCTATGAGCATCAACACATTTACAATTGTGTTTTTTTGGTTTGTTAAGATAAAAGTTATGGTTTCATAAATAAATAGGATAAATAAATAGGTAAAAGGGATGGATGTGTTTATAAATCTAGTAGATGATATATAAGAGGCACAACACAAAGAAAAAAAACACTATCAATCCATGTATACAACTCCAAATGGATACAATCCAATACAACTCCAAATAGATATACACAAAACATAATGAACATAAAAGAGATATAACTAAGAAAACCACATTAAATACAAACTATTATTTTAAGTAGAAAGATTATATCTTTCAAATCAAACTATATTTAATAAACTAAACCAAATCAAATATACATAGTTGATTTACAAAAAGTTAAAAAAACAAAACCAGATCAAACATACACAATTGATTTAAAAAAGTTTACAACAAAAAGAAGATTATTTTAAGTAAAAAGATTATCTTTTTGAAATCAAAAAATATCTTAAAAATTAAAACAAATCGAATATGGTTGATTCACAAAATGTTTAGAAAACAAAACCAAATCAATCGTTGATTAAAAAAAGTTTAAAAACAAGGAAATTAATTTTTTATCAAAAAGTCTAGAAAACATAACCAAATCGAGACATTTGAGTGAATTTTTTTTTTTAATTATTATTTTAAATAAAAAAAGATTATATCTTTGGAATCAAAGCATATCTTACTCATCAATCATACAAAGTTGATTCATAAATCAAAACCAAATCAATCATAGAAAGCTGATTTAGAAAAAGTTTGGAAAACACAAAAGGACCACATAAACGTCACTTACCACTGTACTTCAAACAAAAGACGAGGGGTATCACGTCATTGCTGATATTGAGTATATGAAAAAAACATTCACTGTAAAATCCATCGATTGCAAGGTGGTTGGTTGGTAGGATAACCAAGGACCACACTGCATGTAATCCATCACATCCGAAATGAGAGGCCTCGTCTCATTTAGTGCATCGAATCTATGAAAAACAAGAAACATGAAATCCAGACATTACAAGGTCTTTGATTAGAAAGTAAGGAAAGATCAACAGTGTAGAAATTTGAAACTAAAATAGTTTGTCAGATGGTTTTAACAACTTTATAATTAATTTTAACAATTTATCCGTCAAATTCTTACCCTAGAGACCACCCATACCCTGAGCACAACCCATACAGACCAATTTGCCCGTCAAATTCCTACCCTGAAGACCACCCATACCCTGAGCACCACCCAAAACCATACAAGAGAAGATAGAAGAAGCCATTCAGTATCCCAAAATTACAATGTGTGAAATCTAGTGCGGTTGGTTGGTAAGAGTTTTAACCTCTGGATATTCCTTATGTATCATATTTTACCACAGCCAGAGCCAGCCATGATGCAAGAAGGATCAGGACAATAATAATGAGACGAATCGGCATGGCCCCCACAGTTCTGAATTTCCATGAGTCGATGGTTTGAATGGTTTGAATGCTAGAGAGTATCATTTCTGTAAAGCAATGCTTGTGTGACCGTATTTGACGTTTATGAAGATATCGAAGGGATATGCAGCATTTTCGCTTGACGTGGAGTGTTTGTTGTCAAAATTCGATTGTCGCATTGTGGCGCCGCCTAAGTCCAGATCAATAAATTATAGCATCCAATTAATTATTTCTGTCGCGTTGTGTCTGGTTAATCCCTAAGTCAAGTCGTTCAAGATTCCAATCAAGCATGCCTCCATTGGGTACCGTCATTGATTTGGAATTAGGTAGGCTCACGCTCAAGTACCTTTCAATACCTGTTCATCACTAAGCTCCAGTTCTTATAAAACTCTGAGCATCCGGCCTCTGACAGTTGTATGAATTCGATGTCAGTTTCTGCCTAGCCAGTATTATTTTTTTGGGTATATCATGGAGGATTCCCAATGTGGACTCGTGAAACGAAATGTTCATGATGGAGATGCTTTATCAGTAGAAAACACGGATCATGGAAGGAAAGATAAACACGAGACAACTCCAGTGAGCTTCAATATAGAAGATAGCAGTGCTAAGGAGCTCGGTATTTTACTAGCAGATTTTGATAACAAAATTCCTTCATGGAGGGAGCAGATCTCCATCCGTGGGATTGTTGCGAGCTTTATGATAGGAACCATCTTCAGTATCATTGTTATGAATCTCAATCTCACCACTGGATTGGCTCCTGCCATGACCGTTTCTGCTGGGCTACTGAGCTTCGTATTCATGAAATCGTGGACCAAGATCCTGGAACAGTTTGGATTACTGAAAGTACCTTTCACAAGGCAAGAGAATACTGTAATCCAGACTTGTGTTGTGGCGTGTTACAGCCTTGCCTACGGTGGTATATATGCTTTACCATTAGTAATTATTAGCTATGCTTAATTTTTTCAAAAGGAGTTTAGATAGCGACTCAGTTTAGTAATTATTGAGATATTATAGATTCATTTAAAACCTCTATTTATTAAGTTTTTAGATGAATCTGATTTCTTATTCTTTGAATTCTTCTTCTAAATACTTGATATCAACTGAGCCTAATTTAATTTTTAATATTTTTTATTTATATCAGCTAACATAAAATGACTAACTCACAAGATCTTATCATACTAATTGAAAATCTGCTTTTTTGCTTGTAATTATTATAAATTTGTTAATTTTACTTATGCAAAACACTTAGTCACTAGTATAAATTTGTTAATTTTACTTATTCAAAACACTTAGCTTTTCTCCATATCATTAGTATAAATTTGTTAATTTTATTTATGCAGGAGGGTTTGGATCCTATCTCTTAGGGTTGAATAGAAAAACCTATGAGCAGGCGGGTGTTGACACTCCAGGTAATAGACCTGATACAGTAAAGGAACCAGCTATTGGCTGGATGATTGGATTTCTGTTTCTTGTTACATTCGTGGGAATTTTAGCACTGGTGCCTCTGCGAAAGGTATGCTACTAAGTAAAGATTGGTTTTTTAGCTATAAATAGAAGCATTATTTCTTAAGAATATATTAATTCCATCGAATTTGATTTCAGGTCCTTATCATTGACTACAAACTGACTTATCCAAGTGGTACAGCAACGGCTGTGCTAATTAATGGTTTTCATACACCTAATACAGATAAAGTTGCGAGGTAAGCTACATCTTTACCCTGTTTCAATACCTCGAACAGGCTAACGAGTTTATACTCACAAAACGAATTTACCATTATTAGCAGAGGCATCAAACTGAATAGATTATAATATTATCTTTACTTGTGGTTTGGTATTTTTATTTAGTTCCGGCGATGTTATCGATATCAATTTGTCAAGAGTTTTTATATCATTTTCTGAAATATCTTTAACACTAGTCTTTTTGTTTTGTCCATAAAACTACTGAAATGTTTGGATAGACTTGAATGCAATATAACATCACTAGTATTTCCATTTTTGTTTTCAACTTAGTATGAATAGAGAAGGATAAAGTTACAGAATCTATAAATGGTAAGTAGTTATTGGGTTGATTTGATTTAAAGTTCATAGAATTTTGTTTTTTATTTTTTTTATTTATATTATTTTCTGAAATATCGGTTTTTTTGTGTTGTCCATAAAACTACTGAAATCTTCATATAGACTTGAATGCAATATAACATCATGAGTATTTTCATTTTTGTTTTCAATTTAGTATGGATAAAGAAGGATAAAGTTACAAAATTTATAAATGGTAAGTAATTATTGGGTTGATTTGATTTAAAGTTGGTAGATTTTTTATTTTTATTTTTTTAAAATATTTTTGATATTAATTATAGAATTTTTAGATAAGTAATTATTGGGTTGATTTGATTTAAAGTTGGTAGATTTTTTTTTAAAATATTTTTTATAATAATTCTAAAATTTTTAGATAAGTATTTATTGGGTTGATTTGAGTTAAAGTTGATAGAATCTTTTTTTCTCATAATTTTGTTATGATCTTCTTAATAAGTTTGTTATCTCAAATTTAGAATAGAAGTTTTAGGTCAGTAATTATAATTATTAGGTTGATTTGATTTAAAGTGAATCGAATCTTATTGTTTTCATGATTTTGTTTTGATTTTTTTAATAAGTTTTTTTATATCAATTTTAGAATTAGCAAAAAAATTAAAAACAATTTTTAAATTATTTAATTTAAGGGTATGTTTATTTATATTTAAATTTATTTTAAATGATAAAATAAATTACACTTTAATAAATTTGGTTTGTTTGAATGCTTATTTATTCAAAATTAAGATAAATATAAAATGTTTTGCCTAGCCTTAGTTTGGAAATGGAAATGAGAACAGCTGTCTAGTTAAAGTAGAACTGTCACCATGTCAACACTAAGGATTTTAGAGAACTACAGAATTCCTCACAGAAAATACTACAACCCTGCAAAGATAAAACCTAAGTCTCTATCAAATCAACTTAAAAAATACCACCACTAACTCACAACCTCAAACCAAATTAAAAGTTGATATAAGCCTTCATCCATTAAATACTTGCTAATTGGTAAACAAATCAACCACCCTAGTGACCAGACTGAAAGAAGTAAATGGTAAACAAATAAAATGCTCCAACTCAAAGACTTAATCGTCCTGGCACCAATTAACTATGGAGCTATCTAAACATGAGACTTTTTGATTTTTTTGAAATTTGGTTATATTTTTTTCTTGAATTCAAATTTTTATGCAATCCAAATTGTTTTTTAAGTGTAAAAACAGATTCTGCATTCTCATAAACCTCTAAGACACCCACATCATGCAAATTTGATAATTGTTATGTAAGAATTCCTGAAAAATGGTTACAGGATTTACCCAAAAACATTGTCGGAAAAAAGAAAAAGACAATGTCAAAAGGTCGCCTATTTAGACTACTGCATTAACCTATTAGTCTATTTCAATTCAAAGCGAAACTCCTGCCACCCGCGCTTAACTGGATTATGCTTTGACCAGCAAAGAACAATGGTTGACTTTGCTGGTCCGGTCCATATGATGATATGACTATGACCAAACGCACGGCTGTCTGTTAGCGGTAGCTTTTTCTGCTTTAACTTACAATCGTTATGTTGACTGCTTTCTAATATGTAAAATTGCTAGACAGAATTTTCCCTCTACTTATAGCGCCAATCATTTTATTTTAATAAAAAATAAAATCAAAGAGTAGAAAATTTGTTTATCTATATTATAAATTGGGCCTGAGATATACATTTACCACATGTGCTCGCTTGTTTGATTGAAATATACATTTATCACATGTGCTCGCTTGTTTGATTGAAATTAAAGTAAAATTTCTCTTACAGGAAGCAAGTTCAATGCTTTGGAAAATATTTTACATTCAGCTTTCTTTGGGGATTTTTCCAATGGTTCTTCACCGGCGGGGACAATTGCGGCTTTGTAAATTTTCCCTTTTTCGGATTGCGAGCCCAGAAACAGAGGTATATCGTGTCTTCCTGTAAGAGATTCAAATTCCTCCGATTATCCAGACTCTTGAAGTCGTCCAAACCACAATACCTGAATACTTATGAAATGTGTCTGTAATTCAGGTTTTACTTCGACTTCAATATGATATACGTGGGAGCAGGGATGATATGCCCCCACCTGGTTAACATCTCTATGCTCATAGGAGGGATCCTTTCATGGGGTATTATGTGGCCACTCATCAGCAAACATGAAGGGGATTGGTACCCTAACGGTCTTCCAGAGAGTAGCATCAAAGGCATTAATGGCTATAAGGTATATTAATTGTTTGAGCAATTTCTTTTTAAGCCTTATTAGTGGCAGTTTTAGTTTATGGATTTATCTCCTTTTTTGGTTTTGTATCATCTCCTTGGGAATATGGAAAAAGAAAGAACTTATTAGGTGGACTTTTTACATTGTATGGAAATGAAACAAGTTTATTGTCAAAATTTATTTTTGGTTATGATTCGAACAATTATAAACAAAATTATATCATTGATAACTGGTACTTGAGGTATGAATAACATGTAATTGGTAGACACTTAACTTATTGCAATAGATGTTCACATGCTATATGTGCTAGATAGAAAAATCATAATAATAATTGTTAACGTGTTTACTTAACTCTAAACTGAAAACTAAATAGAAATTTTCTTTTGCAGGTTTTTGTGTGTGTTTCTCTGATTTTAGGTGACGGCCTCTACAACTTTCTGAAGGTACTGTATATAACGCTCTTCACCATGTACAGAGACACGATGAAAAGAATGTCGATTCCGCTGAAAATAACTAGTGAGCACCCACAACCAAAAATTAATTTTTGTTCACCTTTTTTTTGATCTGTTGCTTCCTCTATGAAATTACTAAATATATCCAACTTATTGTTAAATTTAGGCACCGACGTAGAGGAAGTCAGTTCAATAGAGAAGAGACAAAATGAGATATTCATGAAGGACACCATACCCATTTGGATAGCCGTATCTGGCTATGTGGGCATTGCAGCGATATCTACAGGAGTCATTCCACAGATGTTCCCTCACATGAAATGGTATTATGTTTTCATTTCATATGTATTTGCGCCTGCAATGGCATTTTGCAATGCATATGGAGCCGGCCTAACTGATCAGAACTTGTCATACAATTATGGAAAGGTGGCGCTGTTTGCTTTTGCAGCTTGGGCAGGGAAAGACCATGGAGGCGTTATTGTGGGCCTGGTTACATGTGGTGTGATGAAGTCCCTTGTGGCAACTTCTGCAGATTTAATGCATGATTTCAAGACTGGACACCTTACACTTTCATCTCCAAGATCCATGTTTGTGAGCCAACTAATTGGTAATTTCATGGGATGCATAATTGCCCCGATGACTTTCTGGCTTTTCTATGAGGCTTTTGATGTTGGAAATCCAGATGGGGAGTATAAGGCACCCTTTGCTCTTATCTACAGAAACATGGCCATTTTGGGAGTGGAAGGTCTCTCAGCTCTTCCCGGTCATTGCTTACAGATTTGTTGTGGTGCATTTATTTTTGCAGTTGTGGTTAATGTCATCCGAGACAAGTTACCAGTTAAAATTTCTGCATATATTCCTCTACCCATGGCCATGGCAATTCCGTTCTATGTCGGGTCCTATTTCGCTATTGATATGTGCATAGGGAGTGCGATTGTGTTGATATGGCAGAAGATCAACTTAAAAAAAGCAGACAAATTTATTCCTGCAATGGCATCTGGCCTCATCTGTGGGGAAGGCCTATGGATTGTTCCATCAGCGATCCTATCTCTAACCAAAGTCAAGCCTCCGATCTGCATGAAATTTCTCTCTAACCAGATGAACCAGAAAGTAGACAAATTTCTTCAGCATTAGTAGATGGCAAGAACTAAAAAGGTTTTTGCATACATGTTGTGGCATTTCAAAATTAAAATGTAGCAAATAAAAAAATGAAATGTCAAAATTAAAATATTTAATAAGCTACTAGTAAGAGCATGTCATAAATGGTTATCTTAATCATTGCTTTTCACAAAATCTTGTAAATATCTCAATTCCACTCAGAATTGATATGAATGGTTTCCCTTTCACATCAAATTTATCCAATATTGTTTGCTCATTCAAAACAAATTTTATTATTATATATGGTTATATTTATCATTGATTTTCACAAAATCTTGTGAATATCTCAATTCCACTCCGAATTGATATGAATGGTTTCCCTATCACATAAAATTGTTTCAAAATGGTTTGCTCATTCAAAACAAATTTTATTATATATATATAAAAGAGGAAGTTGCCCAAAAATGATATTGTTTGCTCATTCAAATCAAATTTTATTATTATATACATATATAAAAGAGGATGTTGCCCAAAAATGCGTAGTAGAATTATTATTTTCAGTGAGTCACTATGAATTTTACCTTGAACTCACTAATAATTAAATACCTAGATTTTTTTTTCATTAAAGGTATTGTTGCGTTGTAGGAGTGAAATAAGATTAAAGAGTCGGTTTTATGAAAAGGCCAATGTTATTAAAGGCATTGTTTATGTGTAGGAAAAGCCCAATGTTATTAAAAGTATTTTGCTTTGTATGAGTGAAATAAGGTTAAACATTTGGTTTTTGGTTTCATAAAACATCAAAATTATAAAGGTATTTTTGTTTTTTTTCAATGTTAAAAAAAAAGTATTTCTTTTTGTACTTTATATTTGGTTTTATATAAAAAAAAAAAGATATTGTTACAATTAGTTGTGGGTAGTTAGATGTGATATGTAAATATTTGGTTTTATAATAAAAAGTTATTGTTGTGATTAGTTCTGGGTAGTTAGATGTGATATGTGTATTATGTGAAATTAAAGTTTATCTTCAATAAAATAGTTTAGATAAACAATATTATATTTATTAAAGATGAAGGTTTATAAAATTAAGAATTACAAAATTTTATATTTAGAGTTTTGATATATTTATTTTAAGAATGTTTTGATGAGCATAAGCTCTTGTAAGAATATGATGTGATTCTTCTAGAGTTTGAGTACTCTCTTCAGGAGTAAATGAAGATGTATTATGGTCACACTCAAGAATGCTTCTAACAGTTTCTATAAATGGTGAACTGCTAATTTGTAATGGAGGTTGTTGGCTGGTTGAAGGTTTATCATTAGTTCTATCAGCCATTAATCATTAACAGGCCCTCCTTCTAGCGCCATTTGTTGGCCTAATTTTTTGACAAGGGCCAACTAAGGAGAAATAGTCCACACAAAGCGCTTAAAACAACCCTCAGTGTGTTTGGGATGACTAAATCTCGCAGGTTATGGTCTAGCTGAATTTATCCTCTTAAGGAGAATATAAAAACTCAGCAAAATGTATCTTATGTTAGTCTAAAGTTTATCTAACCCTAATGTTAGTTCTTAAGTTTAAATCATCCTAAAATTGCTTTCCTAATGAAAGTCTCCTGTTTTCTTTTGGTTTTTGTTTTCAGTTTCTGGTTAGAGAACTATATAGAAACTTAAAATAAACAAAAGAATCCAATTTAAATCCTATTAACAGTTATTAAAATTAAACTAAATTAAAACTAACTAACTACCCTATCTCAGCTGAGAGCAAGTTTAACAGACTAAATCAACTATCAATTGATGATAAGTATATAGGAAAAGAGAATAATTCTAATTAAGAAAACTTAACATAATTGAAATTAAAAAAAAATCCTGATTTTATAAATTCTATGAACGAGAAATACTTGAAACAAGAAATTGCTTCAATATTTAATAGTTATAGCTATCAAAAGATAATTAATACTAGTATTTGGATACTTGAACAATAATGATAATTAGCAAATAATTTCAAAATATTTGTTACAATACAAATACTTAAAAATATATCATCAAATGTATAAGTAATATCAAACAAAGAAATAACTAACAAGCGATTAGAGTAGGCCTTTTACAAATTATACATCAATCACAACCAAGCATGATCATATATATAAATTAAGAAAATCAAATACTAGACTATATGTGTGTGTGTGTTTCAAAAAAAACATTTATCATAAACGATACCAGTTCCAAGAAACATTGCTTCTTAGAGATCCACGAAAGAGATAACTCCTTTCGAATACCCACAAGTAAAAAATCTCAAGTCTTAGTATAAGTCTTTTCATACAAACTCCAACCCCCTACTCAGAAACTCTTTGGGGCTTATATACATCAAAAGAATAAATGTCTTTGAGTTTTTCTAGGTAACCAAAACTAAAAATAAACCATCGAGCCTATATGATCGAACATTCAGGACCTAACACATTTAATTATCATCCTCTTCAATAGTGTACATAGCATCTGAATCATCAATCCAATAACTGCTTTCTTATCTTCAAATGTCGATTTGTCCATACAGGAACTGTTATTTGACATCTAGCATCCGGATCATTCGAGCTTGAAACAACTTCATCATTTGCTGGAAAAATATAGACGAAAAGAACACCATCAAAATCAAGGATCCATATGACACCTGCAAAAATCAATTAACCATGCATGAGTTTTATAATAAATAAAAAAACCAAAATAAAAAAATTCAATTAAATGATGTGCAATGCTTGCAGAATCTATGATTATGTGGGCATGCTAATTACCTGTTCTATTATTTCCAAAAAGAAACAAAAAAAACTCAACAGCAGGAACAATTTTCAAGGTGCATTTCTGAGTTTGATAACTCGACGAGCCTTAGACAATTTAGCCCTTAACTTTATGTTTTCAATTTTATGTTGCTCTTCACGCTTCAAGAACTTCTTGTTAGCAGTAATCCACGATCTTTTCATACTTTTCAACCTATCTTTCTTCACTTTCAAATCCTACCATCACTTAAACCAGGTTAATAACTCATTTCTCAAGTTTTGTACTTCATCCTTTAATACAATGGAATTTGATTTAGATCTTTTCAATTTTTCTTTCAATTACTCAATTTGTTGTTTTAATTTTACAATCTTCATGGTACTTCTCAGCATCTGCTTTGATGAAGAATCGTTATTCACTGTAGACCCTGTTTTGATCCTTGTATCATTTTGCGGAACCACCGATTGATTTTCATTAAAATAATCATTCAGAGATACAATAGGATCATCAATTTTATCTTCGCACTCTTGTGACGATACATCTACTGAACCATAATCCCCTTCTTCACTTAGGATTTCGATCAATGGCATCTTGGGCATGCAAAGGTGCTTTTGAAGTAGAAGATTTCATGCTTCTGGTAATTCTGCGAAAACCCAACCCAACTTTGTAATGGGGAATTCTGATAAGTTTGATTTGCCGTCAAATTTTACTTTTCCTTTGTCTAGCATCTTCAATTTTTCCCTTTCATTCAAAGATACAGTATGAAGATCCTCATTTAAAGTCGAGACTACAGGGGTTTCAAGATTTAAAGAAAGGGATTCTACTGCTACTGTATCTCTTGGATTATCCTCTATTGGCACTCTTAATTCAGACGATTCAACACCTCTTGACTCAGAATCGACTTCAGTTTGAGGAAAACGTTTACATTTTCTATGAGTTTTAGGACACAGAGTATGCCAATATTGAGTTAATCCAAAATCATTTGCATTCAAAAATTCATCCCAAGATCTACCCAGATGATTTAACTGGTATTGAAACAGAATCTTAAGAAGACCATGATGAAATAAACTTTGTTCTATATCTCCAATAGTGTTCTATACAGTATGTGCCATTTTCCTAAGACTTTGAAGCATAAAGAAAGGCAGGTTGATTCTACAACCTTTCAAGGCCATCAACAACCATAAATGATAATAATGTATATGAGAGTAGCAACCGTCGTAGGTAACATACTTGATTAAAATATCGAAATGGGCTCTCCATTGTGGTTTCAGAAATTTAATGGAAACGCCTCTTCCGAGATCCAAACCTTATGGTAATGGCAAGAGAAACATTTCACATTTTTTCTTATTTACTTTCTAACCCTTGAACCAACGTTCACCAATTTGGGGAAGCTTGGTAGCTTTAGCAATCAGATCCTCATTCAAAATCAGCTGAAAATCCCCAACTTGAGCTACATCATCCTTTAGGGACATAGCAAATCGTTTGGTTATTTCTACATGATGACCACTGAACCCTTAAAAAACAAACCCCAACCTATTTTCTCAAACAACGTAGTTGCTTCTGGGTTAGATTCAACCAATTCAGGGCCTGAAATCTCAAAGCAATTAAGTGTAATGTCCCAAATTTCGCATTGGGTCACAATGGACAAATCACATTTTTCCATATTCATGAAAGTTGTCAAATGGATGCTAAAAGTCAAATAATTGCCAAGGAGGAAAATCACTAATTTCCTAGGTTGGGGGTGGAAGCTTTGAGATTTGGAATAAGGGGGATAATAAATGATGTTTAGACATTAGAAGGGGATATATATTTAATAATTTATCTTATTAAATAAATACAAGAGAAAATGGAAGTGGAAATGGAGCATGAAGACACATGGAGACTATGGGGCCCACACTAGCTAGAATTCCTATGTTAAATGGTATCTTTCTCTTGCAAATTCGAATATATGGGAAGCCTAATGTTTTTTGATGGATTATAAGGTTAATATAGTTGCCCATATACTTCATAGGTCAAATTTGGGATGAAGTGTAACTTACATGAGAAAGGAAGAGCCAAATGGGGAGTTTCATGGACACTTGGCTAGATTCCCCTTACATTTATGACATCTATGACACCAATGATCGAGATTGTATGACAGTTATGACACAAGTCAGATCTGAAGGCTGAAATACTGACATAATGACATGTCAGGACTGAATAGATCATCTTAGAGGTCGAATTTGGGAGTTGAAGAAGGCCAAGAGGCTTCTACTAAAATTTGGGAGAAGAGGGAAGGTGAAGAGAGAGGCCACATGGCATAGCATAAGCAACCACACCAATTCGACTTGGATTTGGTTTATGGATGGATTTGGAACCTTAGAAGACTAATAATTTTTATAAAATACAGGGATCAGCCATGAGAAGAAGCTTTTGCTCATTTTTGAAATTGTCATTTGTGAATTGTGAGAGCTAGTGGGTGACTAGTTTTCTTGCTTAATCCAATTTCGAGGGCGAAAGATTCCCATCCTAGTTGGTGTTTGGAAAGGACACTCAGGTCTTTCATGGAGCTTTAATGGAGTCTCATTTGTAAGTGTAAGCTACAAGAAAGCATGTGGATTCTTCTATTGCAGCACTCTCTCTCAACTCTTTCTAGTTTTCACACCATATTCATGCCAATGGAGGGATTGCACCTTGGGTGAGATATTGATCTCTTTGGGGAAAATTATAATGCCAATTATATTATGTGATGATGTATATTATTTGTATTTCATGTTCGTAAGAATCTCAAGTTGAAATACCCAAAAGAATTCATGTAAAAATGTTGAACAATGAAGAAATAGTGTCATTTCCCCACTATCTTGTTGTGAACCATTGTAATGCTGATGATTTTGAATTGGGAGAGTCTTTAATTGTCCATTTCTGATTTTAATAAGTTCAAGACATGACCAAGAATGTTATGAAAGGATTTGAATTTTTTGCTATCCAAAGTTGGGAAAATATATTGATTTTAAGAAAACCAAGGGGAAAAATGCATCAGTTTCCTTGAAGGAGCAAAAGGAGGAGACACATGAACCATCTAGTTCTAAATTAGGTGGACAAGAAGAAGTAGTACATGAAGATGATCGAAATTCACTCCCAATTGAATCTGAAAAATATGAAGAGACATCACATGAGTATGAAGAAGTTTTTATTGAAAATACTGAAGATAATTTTGAGACACATGCTACCTTGGAAATGAAACAAAGAGCATCTACTGATGGATGATTGAAATATGAAGGAGTACCTACTGATGGGTGCTCACAAATCTATGTTGGTGACATAGATATCATATTTCAAAATGTTGCTGCAAGCCAAATTCCATTAAATATGAAAATGAAGACCTTGTAGCAGTTGAAGAAGAAACAATATCAACTTCCCCATCACCACTTGAGCTTCATGAAGTTGGTCCAAGCAAGAAGGAAGAATATGAGGAGGCTCATTTGCAAGAGCCTCATTTTCTTGAAGGGTCCTTAAAGATGAATGAAAAGAATATCCAAGAGGCCATTAGCATACTCCATGACACTCAAGCATTGGTATCAAATTCTTGTTTGGGAGCTACTTCCTTGGAGGATCCATCCTTCCTTGAAGACATGGAGAAGATCCAAAGAGCAATGTGCAACATTAAAGGTAATTTCATGTCTTTGATTTTTGATTGAAAAAATGTCATTCAGAATTATTGAATGGTTACATGAATCCTACTTGAAAAATAATGAAGTTATTCATAAGTTCACAATTCAAAATGAGCAACTTCTTAAAAAGTTGCAAGACACTTGTGTTTGCTCCTATGTTTCAGATTGTTAAATGGTATATTGTTTGGAGGACTCTCATGACATGGTGGATCATGAGAAATTTGAAAATTTGAATATACTTGATGTATTTGAATATGTACTTGAAGAGATCCAAACACTTGATGTGGTTGAAGAGGAACTTGAATTGTCTCTTGATTAAGGGTATGCAAGTTTTAAAGAAGAACATGATTCCTCTACATTGGAACCAATATATGACAAAGGTTTCACACTCTTAAATGAGCTGCATAATCCTACCCCTATGGATCCTTAACATTATGACAATTTTGCACTTACTAATCATTTGGGTGAGTTGGTTCTTTCTCCTACATCCTACACTTCTAAATTTTGCACCAGTCATCCTAATGAAGTATGGGTGAAAAGTTTCTTTTTGATGGTTCCACATGAAGAGCATGGACATTCTATTTCTCCTTTTGATGATGGAATTATTAGAGAACCATCTTATTTACATTTGCAGCAGAATCCTTGTTCACATTATGATTATACACATTTACATGGGTGCACCTATGATGTTCACTTGAGTCACTTGGAGACTCATGATTTTCCTTGCTCCTTTCCTAGTCTATTTGAAGTTGGAGGAACTTCATCTCACGCTTGGGTGAAGAGTTATATGATTGAAGAAAATTATTATTGGCAGAAACATCCTCTGATGTTACATGATGATATACATATTCATGAGTGTATTGATGAGACTTCTTTGAGCCACTTGAAGTCTTCATGTTTTATTTGCTCCTTATTTGGTTCATATTTTGGTGGAGGTTCTTCATTCACTTTTTGGATGAAAGAACAAATGGATTATTATTTTGATGCATATTACATTCTTTGTGAGCAGAATTATAGGACATGGGATCCTCCACTATTTCATTGGAATATATTTGATTAGTCACTTGAAGCATGTATGTACTTGGCAAATGGTAGTCTACTCACAGGGAGGTATAAGCACTTTCATGATTTCTTGGTGAGGCACCTCCTTGATGTACATTATTATTATGTTGTTATATACTTTGATGATAAATATTATGCACTCATGATGTTTGGAAGAATGCATACAAGAAAATGGGATCCACTAATTCTCTTTCCAAATGGTATGGGTTGGAGAGCACTCTTAATTGTTGGAGTGCAATGCAAGCAATGGGACCCTGGGATAGTTTCTAGTCCCATTGATTTCAAATTCTTTGGAAAACAAGTAGTATGGGAGATGGATTCCCCATTTAATAATGTTATGTTAATCATAGTAGGGCAGAAACAAGTGTGGGGGTTCCTCCCTGAAATCTACATGGAATCTCAAAGACTCAAAGTGGGCAGCTTAGTGACAACTTCAAAGAATCATACAAAAAGCAGGTTCTTCAACAACCATGTTTGAAATTGCTTGAGGACAAGAAATATTGGGAAGGGAGGATTTGTAATGTCCCAAATTTTTCATTGGGTCACAATGGACAAATCACATTTTTCCATATTCATGAAAGTTGTCAAATGGATGCAAAAATTCAAATAATTGCCAAGGAGGAAAATCACTAGTTTCCTAGGTTGGGGGTGGAAGCTTTGAGATTTGGAATAAGGGGGGATAATAAATGATGTTTATACATTAGAAGGGGATAAATATTTAATAATTTATCTTATTAAATAAATACAAGAGAAAATGGAAGTGGCATTGGAACATGAAGACACATGGAGACTATGGGGCCCACACTAGCTAGAATTCCTATGTTAAATGGTATCTTTCTCTTGCAAATTCGAATATATGGGAAGCCTAATGTTTTTTGATGGATTATAAGGTTAATATATTTTTCCATATACTTCATAATTCTAATTTTGGATGAAGTGTAACTTACATGAGCAAGGAAGAGCCGAATGGGGAGTTTCATGGACACTTGCCTAGATTCCCCTTACATTTATGACATCTATGATAGTTATGACACAAGTCAGATATGAAGGCTGAAATAATGACATAATTACATGTCAAGACTTAATAGAGCATCTTAGAGGTCTAATTTTGGAGTTGGAGAAGGCCAAGAGGCTCCTACTAAAATTTGGGAGAAGAGGGAAGGTGAAGAGAGAGGCCACATGGCATAGCATGAGAAACCACACCAATTCGAATTGGATTTGGTTTATGGATGGATTTGGAACCTTAAAAGACTAATAATTTTTATAAAATATAGGGATCATCCTTGAGAAGAATCTTTTTCTCATTTGTGAATTATGAGAGCTAGTTGATGACTAGTTTTCTTGCTTAAGCCAGTTTCGAGGGTGAAAGAGTCCCATCCTAGTTGGTGTTTGGAAAGGCCACTTAGGTATTTCATGGAGATTTAATGGATTATAATTTTTAGTTGTAAGCTATAGTAAATCATTTGTATTCTTCTATTGTAGCACTCTCTCTCAACTATTTCTGGTTTTCACACCATATTCATGCAAATGGAGGAATTGCGCTTTGGGTGAGCTATTGATATCTTTGGGGAATATTATACTTCAAATTATATTATGTGATGATGTATATTCTCTGTATTTCATGTTTAGAATACTCTCAGGTCTAAATACCCAAAATAATTCATGTAAAAATGTTGAACAATGAAGAAATAGTGTCATTTCCCCACTATCTTGTTGTGAACCATTGTAATGCTGATGATTTTGAATTGGGAATGCCTTTAATTGTCCATTTATGATTGTAATAAGTTTAATATTATCTGTTATTCATTCTCATAAATTTTCAAGTCGAAATTCCCAAGAGTTGTATGTCAAAATGACTTTTAATGAGCAAATAATGACCATTTCCACTCCATTTTGATATATGCCATGGTAATGCTTATTATTTCGAATGGAGGAATATATATATGATAAATGTATGATGGATGGAATGTAATTAATGTTTATTTCAAGTCTCATGTTCATTAATTAATCATTGGAATCCATTTTACTCATTTTTATTGCATTGGGAAAAGATTTGGTGCATTTTCCCCGAGGGTTGAAATTGTGACTTGGGAGTTGTTTTGGAAAGAGTCATAAAAGCTTGTGTAAACTGAACCATGATGCATATGAGAATTTTAAAAGGTCCCTTACACATACCCAACCTCTATTAATAAATTCAAGTGACTTTGGGATCATTTGTAAAGCCATTTCTAGCAATTACCCAGGGGGAATTGGAGCCTGAATTTTCTAGTAAAGAATCCTACTTTGAATAGAGCATTAAACAAGTTTTACGAAGTAATTTGGAGGTCAAAAAACATACATGATAATTATATTTAAGTTATATTATCATTCATGTACCTTCAGAGAAAATTTGGAAGCATTTGGGTCAATTTGGAGGTCTAGACATCAAAACTAGTCAAAAGCCAAAATTGTGAAAAAATTGGAAAATTGGGCATTTTAATAAAATTCCAAAAAGGGGACATTACATTAATAGGTGCCATTCTCACCCTGTAAATATTTTGATTAGGGTTCAGGATGAAGGGATGCGTGAATACAGATGGTATTGGAATCCATGTAAATGGCATTGTGTGAAATATCAAATCATAGCCCAATTCATTTGAAACGATAACTGAAACCCTAAACATAATCTTAGTAACCATAGTTATAAAATAATGAAAACTAGTTCCAAATTCCTATTAATTCGTAAAACACGACCACCAGGATAACCAAATCATTATACAATGCTTCTCTGCAAACATTACCTGATTTCAAGATTCGATTTCCCAATGAAATGATATCAAGGTTAAAATCATAAAAACTCAAGGAATAAAATGATAACCTTGTACGTGTTTGATATTCAAAGATTTGTGGGAATCAATATGAAAAGACATAATTAGTACACTATCCTACATGTGTCCGATTATGAAACTTCGTGTTTAATCCCAATGCTAGGATAATGAACAAATATCAAAAGAAATCGCTATATGATAAATAATGATTTTTGCATTGAAGTTCTATCAATTCATGGTGTAGTAATTAACAGGCATGAGGATGTATAGATTCATGTCAAAATAATTCTTTTCCAGCTCTCAATCCTTGATACGGTAAGTGTAATACATGGAAGCTGGATGTAAAATCATCCTAAGCAATAGGAAACCACATGCTCAAGAATGATTATGGTGCATCAACAATGACATCAAGCAAATATTTCCAATACATGTTCATCAATAATATTAACTTCGAAAATTAATTTTGATGGTCATTAGAAATGACACAACGAGTACATAAGCCATATAAATGTTGATTAGAAAACATCATGCCAAGCTAATCCTTAGATCAAACCTAGTTTCGATTTATTAATGAAAGCGTAAGATAAAAGATTTTGATCAAAGTTTGAAATAGTAATAAAGACAAGGTTTACTTTCTATAAGTATATACAATGCAAATATTATTTATTTACAAATCATATAAGACATAAGTTGTAGAAGTTTGTAATGATACAAATGTTCAACCAACATAAAAATTTTATCATATGATATAGAAAAAATAGTCAACCTTATCATATATGTTTGATAATAAAACTATGTCAAATACTTGAAACCAAATCTTTTAAATGCAAATTTAAAAGAAATTCAATGAAATGCAAGGGTTATGAATCACTTAAGCCAATTCACTCCAACCAAATAATGTAAAGCATCAATCCATTTGTATTGATGATATATGATCATAAAATAATGAGAATGAATTTAACAGCTGCAGAATGAAAAAACTAGCTTAATTCAAAGTATTTCCTAAACTATCATCTTGACCGCTAACTCTTCCTTCATTGAGAGTGCCTTCAGAATCAAATATTCTGAAGGCACTCTTTAATAATTTTTTATTTAATTAATTAAAGAAAATATATGATCCATTTATTATGCAATATAACAAGAGAATTGAGAAGAGTTGTTGCCTGCCAACAGGTCTCTGAGGTGACTTACTTGAAGACAACTTTTTTACTGTATTGTCAATAAACGCATTCAAACTCTATTCCTTATGAACACCCAAGAGCATCAACAACTCATTTGAATAGTATGAGCATTACACAATGGTTATGGCATTGTCCACACTTAAAGGGAATGTCTTCGTAGTCCAGAGTGAGTAGGTAATGGTCTCTTCTACACTTAATTACCATTTCCTCCACCAATCCCTTGTTTGTCTTTAATACCACTAGAATTCATGTCATCCTAAATTAACCTAGCTTTCAGTGTCAAAAAATTTCATATATTATAAATCTATCTGGCCTAAGCGATATACATGCATGAAGCTCTATTCCTTTGCTAATTATGGTTGAAATTTTATAGATATGAGGTTCAAACATGGTACCTTTCTTTCCAATATCTATATTTCAATAGATGTTGGGTCAAATACCTCAGCCAAACCATTACCTTGAACTATATGATTGGCATGTGGAGGGTTGAATATTGATGATAGTTATGGCCATAATTTCATTTCTGTGACAATGCCTATGCTAATTCTCACCCAAATGGGGGATAAAGACACAACAAGCCTCATGCATGAATTCCATGATACCTAACGGTGAATGAATCAGAAAGAAGGGTGGCAATTTGTGTGGATCAATGGATGATAATAGTTGTTTACCGCTTCTATAAGTCCTACTCCCAAAATGGTTACATGTGGCTTAAGCATTTTATCCAACAACTAACACTTATATATATATTGCAAACTAGGAAAATAAATAGTTATTGAAATAAGATTAAATAAACAAATATGTATATTTATGTATATGCTCCTAATTATAATAATACATATTCCAATAGTTGTTCAAATCTATTGAGTTGAACCTAGATTCAAATTTTATATCATCAAATGGTGTAGAAATTATTGATAGATATTGCTCATGATTCTTACTTAAAGAAATGCAGTTTCCTCAATAATAGATTAAAAAGTTGCATAAGCATTTAAACAAAATATGTATTTTAGTTTAGGATAATTTAAACCAATTCGCATAAGTATTACTTGCCACTTTCCATTCGACCTCTAAAAGATAAACCATTTTGTGGGGTTAAAAGACTCCAGTTACATCCTTCCTTCAATTGTTATTATCATTTATTTGAACATGACTCAGACACCATAATTACGTTTAGGTTTGGCATACATGATATTTATATGATTTCCGAATTGATTCACCACATGGAAACTTGTATAGAAATGTAACAACAAAATTTCATGTGATTTTGATTTAGAGATAGAGCCAAATTCACTTTACATAGTTTCATATTCACTATCTAAAGGTTCCTTTTAGGTTGAGAGCTACCATGATAAGGTTGTATAATACTGCCATTACCAAGTTTAAGAGTACTTAGGGGTGGTCACAATATATTAATTGTAATATTGGAGTTAAGCAAGGTTTTCCCTCTCTCCCCTACCCTTTTTCAGTATACAGATCGATAAGATTGAACAATATTTAGAAGAAGTAGGTTTTGCTAGCACAACTTAAGCCAAAATATTCATCATCTTTCATCTTTATCCTGATGATATTGTTCTTATGGAAATGTGTCCCTTTGATCTTGATAAGAAATTACAAATTCTCAAGGATTTATGCTATAATATGGGTAAGACTATTAACATTGACAAAACAAAAGTTATGATTATCAAGTCCAAGAAGGTCACTTACACTAACTTTGTATATGACACTAACAACCTGGAGGAGGTGTCTTCATATAAATATCTCGGTATTGATATCCATCACAAGATCAACTAGAACTATAGCATTGAGAAAATGATTAATGGAGTATGGAAAGCTTATTTTGGTCTTGAAAATAATTGTAAATCAATAAGCCTTGTGATGCGGAATAAAAAGAAGTTCATTTTTGAAACTCTAGTCACTCTCGGTATCTTGTATGGTTGTGAAGTTTGGGGTTGTAGAATCTATAGAGAATTATAGAAAAAAATAAAACAAATGTAGAAGAATTATCTAACATATAACCTCAAAATTACAATCAATATTCCATATCCTATCCCCCTATTAGAAGTGGGTATTCCCCCCATCAAAAACATCACCGTGACTAGGTACTTGATTTACAAATACAAGATATATAACATGGAAGATCAAAGACTCCCCAAAATTGTTGTAAAATCCAATCAAGACTACTTACAACTCAAGAGAGTTCGGTATAAATACACCATGTCTTGGTTAAATCGTTGGGGGATTGCCGAAAATTCCACTTTTCAAAATATCAATAGCATTAAAAATATTTTTACTTATATGTCTAAAGAGAAAATGTGGGTTGAGAAAGATTTAGAGGTTAAAATTAAATTAAGATACTATAAGGAGGTCATTAACCCTAATATAGAATATCAAAAGTATCTCTCAGTTTAACTAGTTTGAAGAACAAAATTAATATAGCCAAGATAAGAACAAACTCACTTGAACTTCATAGTGAAATAGGGTGGTGGACAATTCCTAAAACACAATGGGTGGAAAGCATTTTTTGTTTGTGAGACTATGAGGGTTGAGGATGAAATACACTTTCTCTTAGAG
Source organism: Pseudotsuga menziesii (assembly GCA_001517045.1). Lineage (NCBI taxonomy): Eukaryota > Viridiplantae > Streptophyta > Pinopsida > Pinales > Pinaceae > Pseudotsuga > Pseudotsuga menziesii. Next base: position 611,427 of record LPNX010717812.1, read on the forward strand.
TGCCATATGTATACCCACATTATATTGTAGTTTCATAATATTTGCTACAACACATACCTCCCTAACCTTCTAATTTGCCAAAACTATGGTGAGCTAGGAACCCTTCTCTCTATTCGTTTTTAGCATCGAAAGACAAATTTACAACTGGCCAAATAATTTATTTATTTTCTCTTAAGGTACGATAGACCAAAGTTGGTCTTAGTGGATGTTAACCGTCATCATCACCAATAAAAAAAAATTATAATTAAAATTTTTGTTGATGTTGGAAAAAACTTATTTATTTTTAGCTAAAAATTAATGATTGTAATCATTAATCATTTAATGTTTTTCATGAATTATTCTTTTAATTATGTATGTTTAGAAAATGATGATAAATTTCATAATAAGTTTGAGAATATTTAGCAAATTTTTTTATTTATAATTATCCTTTCCTTTATGGTTTGGATGTATGCTAACAAAAGTTAAAATATATTTCATTAAGTTTGAGAAATATGGCAATGGTTTTCATTCAACATAGATATTTCATAGACATGTTGTTTTCATGTTGCATAATGAGCGCATGCAATATCTCAAAGGTAAGTCTCGGACACTTGTGATTTTGGTTTTGGTTTTTTTTTTTATGGTGGTAGTAGGTCCCTATATCATGAAACATGGATATTATGATGTCATTGTTGAAATTATGCTATTATTCTATTATTATTGTTAATATTACCACTATGATTATTACCTATAACTGAAATAATGGCACAACATGGACACCAACATTGCTGGTGGGTCTTGGGATTCCACATGTGAAGGGGTTTGGTTTAGGAGTTGTGTCTCCCCCTAACAATACTCTACTATTCTTAATTTTTTTATTATTGGACCCTCGTAGTCCTAATTTTTATAATAAACACCATTAGAGAAAATTTCAACTCAAAATGGGCCTCCTAAAAAGAATTAATAAAATAATAATTAAAATAATAAATTAATATTTATTAATTCTCGAGGAAGAAAAGAAAAAAAACTACTTTTTTTGTTTGTATTTTTGACATATATCCCCGTGTTTTTACTCAAATTTCGATCAGGAGAGCTCGTTGGATGTGGAATTAAATTTTGCATCCAACGAGTACCCACTCGGCATACTTTTGATGGACCCTGCTACCCCAAAAACAAGAAATACCTGAAAAATGTGATGATGACATCATCGTCACATTTTTCAGGTATTTCTTGTTTTTGGGGTAGTGGGGTCTGTAAAAAGTAAGTTGAGTGGGTACTCGTTGGATGCGGAATTTAATTCCGCATCCAACGAGCTCTCCCGATCGAAATTTGAGTAAAAACATGGGGAGATATGTCAAAAATACAAACAAAAAAGTTGTTTTTTTTAATGATACCTATCCCCAAATTTATATTAAAAAAGTGTTTAAGACATATACAGTTTTTCAAATTTAAAGCAATTTTATTGGATAACACATGATGACATGGAATTTGAATCAAAGTTAAAAGGCCCATTTTGAGTTGAAATTTCCTCTATTGTTAGCATGCAACCATGCACATTCATACATGGACATGCAATCATGCAAATGCATACATGGACATGAAATCATGTAGATGAAACCATTCACCATGCACCTATCACTACAATGAACTGGAGTAGCTATCAGTTAGTTAGAGTCAGACCAGTTAATTGTAGTTGTCCTCAGTTAACTAGTGTTCAAGGTTAGTAGTCCTCAATTAATGAGATGAATTCGAGTCATATTCATTTAATTTGGGAATATTTGAGTTAATTGGTGTTATATTTAGTTCATGGGAGAGATATAGGATGAATTGGATTCAATCCTTCTGAATTTGAGTTGCCTCTAGTGCATGGAGGTAATTATGGGTGAAATCGAGACAATTATGGTAGGTTTGAGTCAGTGTCAACAAATTCGAGCTAGCCAATGAATGAGAGTGTATTTTTCAATGGTTTAGAGTTAGTATTAGTGGATTAAAGTTACTCCATTGAGAACTTGAATGGGTAATTCAATGGTTTCGAGAAACCTCAGTGAATTAGAGTTTCTTCCCAGTGGTATGGAGTCCATTTCTTGGAGGCAATTCGAATTAGGAAAAAAGGATTTGAATTGATATCGAGGTTAGGAATTATTTCAATATTGAGTTGGTGGAGGAGGGAAGAAAGAGGATATGACTAGAATGTGAAATACAAAGGAGAGTTTTGCATGATATTGTGCACACAATTACACCATTTTTGTCTTGAAGGGAATGGATATCTTGTGAGGGTATTCATGATTATTCATTCCTTCATTCACTAAAGGAAGGTGACTTGTTCATGCCACGATTGTTTATAGATAGGTAATGTTGTGAACTTGGGAGACCATATATGCTTTGAAATGTGTATGATTTCTGTGCTGTGAGCACATAAATTTTGGTCATGTTTAGAGTAAGCTTGATCAACTATGAATAGTTTCTCGGTGGCCACCACTTGTCTATGTCTTGATCCTGCACATAAATCATGATGGTGAATATGGTGATGTCCCAAGGGAACTGGGAGGTGAAGGGATTACCATTTCACCTAGTAGTGGGGTGGAGGAGTAAGTAGGTGGTGAGGGATTGGGTTGTGGCTTCTCGAACTGATATTTTCTTGAGTACGGTATAGATCCGTGGTGTCTACCGCTTGTCACAATCCTGGACCTACATGTAAATCCTGATGGTGAATATGGAAATGTACTGATTGACCTAGAAGATGAAGGGATTACCATTTCACTTGGTAGTGGGGTGGAGGAGTAAGTGGGTGGAGACTCGGGGAAAACCCTATGGAATAAATTCTAGTTTTTTAATTGCCTGGGTTTTGGGCTTGAGTTTTATCCTTAGAGATCGAGTTAGAAGATACCTTCTCGTGTGAATTCCATTAACTCATCTCACGGGTGACTTGTAAAAGCATTCTTTGCTTGATAGTATCTACGGCTAGGAGGAAAGTTGTTCGGTTGGCGCCACTTGATTCCTTATAAAATATAAGTACTTATGCTTTTAATTACTTTATATATGTTGTTTTATATGTGCCCATGGAGGTTGTTATATATATACCATTTTATGATATTAAATTGTATTCTGTGATCATGGTGAAAGGATGACCCGATGTTGGTAAATTTGCAGCTCATGAAAGAGGTATTTTACTCTGTTAAATTAGTGACTAGTTTCCTAGATTGTTATGGTACTTATGAATAATAGGAGATATAATATAGGAAATTCCATATGGATGTATATGTTTGTACCAAATCAGATCATCCTTGGGATTTATGACTAATATCTAATATGGGAATATGACCTAATGTAATGATTAAAATTCTCCTATATAAAGTAGAGAAGAATGTTGCTTTTATGATTGTATTAGAAGACTATTTACTTATAAATTGTGGATAATTATGAAACTTATATTTGGGACAACCATAAGGCTATATGTGGTTGTACTCTATCAGGACTTACCTTGGCTTATATGATTGTTAAATTTATGCATTATGTTTAATATGTTTCCAATATGTAAACCTGCTACTTGGAATTGTAATGTTGCTGATTTAAATGTGAAGAGTAGAGGTTAGTTGTGTATGTCATTAAATTCTTTGGATGAACTGATCTGTAGGGAATCTCATATGGCCATGTATGATTGTCCTAGACTAGATCCTAGTTGGGATTAGAGGTATGGAATAATTAATATAGATCTGCCATTGATAGGTGTTTAAACCTTGCCTCCTTTGAAAGTATAAATGTTGAATGTTTTATGTAATAATGGGGTTCCAAGATGTTATGCAACCAATTCTTTGAAATAGCATAAAAAGATCAGAAATAGACAATAAAAGAGTGATTTATGCCTTAACAATGAATAATAGAGATAAATATCAATCCTCTTCGAGGGAGAAACCTCCTTACACAATGTACTGAGTACACACAACAAGATAAGATACAATGATGACTACAATGAGAATATCTCCTTCCTATATATAGGAGACAAAGGTGTACGATAACAACTAATATACCCACTAATAGACCCAAGCCAAAATAAATAATATGTAATGCACCAAAATATAGGGGATAATGTGCCACACTATATGAGGTAAGGTGCCATCATTAAGGGATTAACATGCCCCTCCCCTTAAAAAAGTGTTGTCCTCAATGTTGAAGTAGTTATGGATGCTGATATACAAATGACTCATATTCCCATGTTGAATCTTCTATAGGTAAGTTCTTCCATTTAATGAGATACTATGGAATTGATCGATTTCAAAGCTGTCTACTTCTTATTTTAGTGATTTTTCAGGATCCAAGATTATGTTTCCTCCCCATCAATTTATGGTAAAATCATTTGAACTGGTAGCTTGTCACCGATTACCTTCTTTAAACAGAAAACATGGAAAACTTAATGGACTCGTGAAGATGCAGGTAGTTCCAATTTGTAGGCCATATCACCAATATTTTGTAACACCTTATAGACCGTAGTATCTAGCTGATAATTTATTATCTTTCTTGGTGTTCTTTAGGTACATCATTTGGTATGGTTGTAGTCTTTAAAACACCCAATCCCCCATATTAAAGCTTCATTCACTATGGTGTCGATCTTCTTGTTGTTTCATTTGATTTTTTTTCTAGATTTAGGTTTTCCTTTAAGAGTTGAAGAATTTGTTATTGATGCTTCATGTGGTCTTCCACTGCTTGAAACTTAAAGGAATCTCTTAGTGAATATGTGATGGATGGTGGATGGTAGCCATGAAGTGCCATAAATGGGGTAATTTTTTATGATGTATGGAAGGAAGTGTTAAACCACCATTCTACCAAGGATAACCACTTGAACCATTATGGTTTATCAGCTGCAAAACATTGAAGATACCCTTCCAAACATTTTTTACGATATATGTTTCTCCAAAAAATTGAGGATGATAAGAAGAATTATGATCCAATTGAGTACCCAAACAAGAAAATAATTCGGTCCAGGAATTTCTAGTCAAAATGGGATCCCTGTCACTTACTATACTATTTGGAGCACCATGTTGTTTTTGGAGAGTCTCCATAAAAGAAATGGCGACTGTGCTTTCTTTGAAGGGGTGCGATAGTGCACAAAAGTGTGCATATTTAGTAAGTATTTTAACAACCACCATGGTAACACTCTTTCATTTAGAATTTGGTAAACCTATGATAAAATCCATTAAGATTTCTGTCAAACTTTGGCTTGGAATGGAAAGTGGTTGCAGGAGACCAGTGGTCTTAATTGTTTCCACTTTATTTTGTTGTCAAACCAAACATTCTGTCACAAATTTTTGAACATCAGTTTTAATACCCTCCAAAAAAAAAAATATTTACCTTGTGGTAGGTTTTTAAGAAACCTAAGTGCCCTCCTATATGTGAGGAGTGGAATTCAAAAATTACCTTTTGCTTGAGCTAGGAACTCTTACCGAGATATAAGCTATCCTTGTACCATGGAAAGTCATCTTTCCACCTAAATGTATTAGAGGCACTGGGATCCTACTGTAGATTTTGAATAAATGTCCATATTTCTTCATCATTTTTCCATTCGTGTAACGAACATAAAATATATAAATATTAAAAATAATATTAATAGATAATTAATAATTAATAATTATCAAAGAGTCATGACTGTAGGTTGGAAAGTCACGAATGGACATATATAAGTACGACCATTGTAAATGTATCATATCAATTTATATATTATTATGGCTTATCTCATTTACCAAGTTTTCTGGTAATATTATTTCTACAAGCGAATAAATATTCGCTTCAGTGGTATCAGAGCCTCGTTGGCTAGATCCCGGCCTTTGGCCATATTTTTTTGGCTTTTAGCCATCACCCAGGTTTCCCGGAATTTTTGGGTTTCCCAAAAAATAGGACCTTGTCCTTAAAAAAATAAAAAAAGGGTAAAAAATAACTCCCCCCAAAAAAAGAGAGTTAAAAAAAAAAGTGAAGAAAAAAGTAAAAACAAAAACTGAGGGTTTCTCAAAAAAATAGGACTTGTCCTTAAAAAAAATTTAAAAAAAAGGGTAAAAGTAACTCCCCCCCAAAAAAGAGAGTTAAAAAAAAAGTGAAGAAAAAAGTAAAAACAAAAAAAAAAACTAAAAGAACGAGGAAATAAAAAGGTTAAAGAAGAAAAGATAAAAGTAAAAAGTGCATAATAATATAAAAAGTGCATAATAATAACTATTAAAAGAAGCAAGTAGGATTTGAACCTAGGTGGGGAAGGTAACACTTACTCCTCCCAACCACGCAATCTACTTGCATTTTACAAAAGTATTGGGAAAAAATAAAAGTCAAGGATTAGAATTTGGAAGGTTATATATTATTTATATAACTTAAGTTTAAAAATAATAATAATTATTATTATTATTATTTTATTAAAAAAATAATTATTTTTGGAAAAAAGAAAAGTTATTTGACCTAACAAAAAATAGTCGAAGAAAGTTTTTTTCAAAAGAGACATATTGAGAATTATTAAAGCTTTTGTATCTACCCTTCTAGAAGCAACGAAGACAAAAGTGAAGTAGAAACATAGTCACAAACAATGGCTACTACATATTCGAAAATGAAGGCACAACTACAAACAACAGTGGACGAGTTAGAACAATACAAGGTGATCAATAAAAGTCTACAAGCTGAGGTTGAGACAAAAAAGTGGTTGAAAGAGTGGAAAGACAATGAGAATCACCGCTTGTGGAATCAGAATTGGCAGCTAGAACGAACCATAAGAGATAACAAGAAAATGTTATCTGATCAGGATAACGAAATATCATGTTTAAAAATTCATATTCAAAACCTAGAAGACCATATCAAAAAGTCAAAAAATGACAACAAATCACCATATGGATGCGATAATGAATTAGAAGAAGAAATAAAGCATCTAAACAAACTCATCATGGAAAAAGATGCTGAATTGGCGCAAGTCCGGATGAGATTAGAAAATCAAGGAGCAGAGTTACGTCATCATAAACAGCAAAAAGAAAAACTCCAGCAGCAGTATGATGACAGTAAGAAGACACATAAGTTAGAACTGACAAAAGTCAACAAGATTTTATCAAGCCATTCCGAAGAAATTTTCAGATTAGGTAATCATAACAAGACACTAGTCACAAAAATTAAGAAGTTGAAAAGTAGTCGGAAGACAGAACAATCTATGGAATATATTGAAGGGAAACTTCTAGACAAACAGGAAGATTTGTAAAAGACAATGACATTGTGAAAATTCCATATCGACACCCCAACCATAAAAGTTATTTTGACCAACGATAGGGTCAAAATGTACATAAACAGAGAGGTTACGATGTCAAATGCGAAGGAACACAAAATCTACAACCTAAACAAAAAAACAAGAAGTTTTATCCAGCAAGGAGATCAACAGGTAGCTTGGATGAAAGTAAATCTTAGATGGATCACTGTCGAGGAAATGCGACAATTCAGTTCATGGATTCAGAAATTATATTACCATGTCTCATCAAGTGTCAAAGTTACAAGTTCAGAGAGACATGGCAAGATGTTATTCATAACTGAGAAGTCCTTCACTAAACAAGCTTTGAGGACAAAGCTTCCCTTAAGGGGAGGGCAATGTAATGAACATAAAATATATAAATATTAAAAATAATATTAATAGATAATTAATAATTAATAATTATCAAAGAGTCATGACTGTAGGTTGGAAAGTCACGAATGGACATATATAAGTCCGACCATTGTAAATGTATCATATCAATTCATATCATTAATTTATATATTATTATGGCTTATCTCATTTACCAAGTTTTCTGGTAATATTATTTCTACAAGCGAATAAATATTCACTTCAATTCGCCCCTTGCTTCAGCTATTCAATCTGTTTGGATGATTGAGATAGCATAGATTAATTCTTCAATATCCTCATCTTTCCTAGAGTGCATTTGCAACAACATTTTTCTTCTGATTTTTGTAGATGATTTCAAAGTCATATCCCAACATCTTTGTCACCCATTTTTGTTGATGTTCGGAAGATAGCCTTTGTTCCAAGAAGTATTTAAGGCTATCATGATTAGTATTAACCTTGAAATGTCTCCCTATAAGGTAGGGGATCCATTGCTTCAAGGCATGTAGTATCGCCAACATTTCCTTCTCATAAATGGGATTTTTTAAGTTCTTTCCCTTGATTGGATGACTTGTGAAGGCAAGAGGATGTCCTTCTTGCATTAGTACATCTCCAATTCCATTTCCTGAAGCATGGCATTCCATAATAAAGGTTTTTGTGAATTTTGGTGTAACTAAAACATGAGCTTTACACATGGCCTCTTTGAGTTGTTGAAAAACTTGAGTTTCCTATGGAGTCCAAGAAAATGCATCTTTCTTTAGTAACATTGTTAGAGGAGTTGTTATTCTTCCATAGTTTCGAAGAAACTTGCGGTAGTACCCTTTTAGACCTAAGAATCCTCAAAGAATATTCATGGTTTTGGGAATTGACCAGTCCATCATGGATTTAATTTTGTTAGGGTATACGTTGACACTTTCATGAGATATAATATGACCCAAATACTCTACCTCCTTTATCCCAAAGAAATATTTTGATGGTTTTGCATATAGTTCTTGCTCCTTTAGTAATTAAAGTACCCTTTCAACATGTTGAACATGTTCTTCCCAAAACATGCTATAGATTAGTATATCATCAAAGAATACCAGCACACATTTTCTAAGGAAAGGCTTGAAAAAAGAATTCATCAAACCTTGAAATGTGGAAGGGGAATTTGTGAGACCAAATGGCCCGACCAAAAATTCATAGTGACCTTCATGAGTTCTAAATTTTGTTTTGGGGATGTATTCATCCTTCATTCGAATTTGATGATACCCAAAATGAAGATCTAACTTTGTGAAGACAACCGCTCCATGTAATTCGTCTAACAATTCATCAATGACATGAATGGGAAACTTATATTTAATGGCGATATTATTGATATTTCTATAATAAGGACGCGTACGCCACGATCCATATCGCTTGGGTACCATTACCACTAGTGCAAAGTAAGAAATTTGGCTAGGCCTAATTATGCCAGCCTCTAACATTTCAACAACCATACGCTCAATTTAACTCTTCTGGCTATAAGTATATCAGTAAGGTATGATATTAGGAGGAGCACTACCTAGAATTAAGTGGATAGCATGATCAAAGTATTGAATAGGTGAAAGACCTTTGTGAATATCATCAAATACCTTGGAATGCTTACTAATGACTCTTTGGAGATCTAGGGAGATAGGGAACATTGAGGTTTGAGCATCTAATGAGCATAATTGTTTAACTACACCTTGATGTCCCTTTTTTAACAACTTTGTCATACCATTTGAGCTTATCACCTTGCTTGGGTTTCTTGTGATACCATTTAACTCATATTCTTTTCCTTCCCATTAAAATTTCATGAAAAGTTTTTGAAAATTAAAAGCTAGTGTTCCCAATGATTACAACCATTGGGCAGCTAAGACAACATCTGCACCACCCATTGGGATAACAATCATTGGATGTAAGGATAAAACCTTACATGTTTGGAATCTAAGATTAATAAATATATTTTGGTAAAATGAATTGATGATATCTATAATAATTCCATGCATCTTATATATTTATTAGGAGACACCTTTAAACAATGTGTCCTTCTAATGCCAAATTTTACATAAATAATTAATAACCTAAATTAATAATTAATTAATAAATGTAATATACATTTGGTATATTGAAAGTCTTCCTACTTTGAAAAGATTCAACCACAAATCTACTATGAGCGTGCTACAACTAGAATTTTTTCCACGAATAACAGTGCCATGGTTTAGCAGTTCTTGAAATAATTAGTCGCACTTCCATTCAAATCTTTTCATGCATATGATTCTATAGATAAACTAATAAAAACTATATGGGGTATTATTCTGAGATTCTAATATGATGGTGTTCTTTTGATCTTCGAATTTCATGTATATTTCTGGGACATATTGAGCTACGACCATTGGTAGAATTTTCATCTCTTCATTCATTGCAACATATTCTGAGTTTCATTCTTCTACGTTATCTAATCGTTTATTGGAACATCTTCTGGGTTTCGTTCTTCTACGGTATCCTGATCATTTGTCACATCTTCTGGGTTTCGTTCTTCTACATTATCGTGATCATTTTTCACAACATCTTCTGGGTTTTTTTCTTTTATGTTATCTTAATCATTTGTGGCAACATCTTCTAGGTTTCGTTCTTCTATGTTATCCTCATATTCATTAGTATTTGGTGTTTTATTGTTACTAAGATCGCCATCTTCTTTAGAATTGGAATTGGTGTCAGGATTGTCATCAGATGAAACTATCCTTTTGTCATTTTTATTCTCAAGTAATTTTTCTTCAGGATCATTTTGACCTTCTCTACTTCGAAATTTATCACTTTCCTCTACATCTTTGTTTCATCATCTGTGTTATTGTCTTTATTATCATTTCCTTGGATTTGGTTTGGGTTATGTACCAAGCTTACAATCCAACTTTGTTTTGGAGCATCACGAGCCATTCTCATTGATTTTATGGTTGTGTAGTCTAAACGATTTATACGAATCAATTCCATTCATTGTATGAAGCTACAACAAATTTTTGGAACGTGTGCATGATTCTACATCTTATTTTGAGTCTTGTACTTTGAACAGTGGTTATGGTTAGGAATTGTTTTTTTGTGGCTTGTACTTCAAACGATGGTTCTTATCCTTCTTTGCGCATGACGCCTTGAACCTTCTATGAGGGGGAGTTAAAGGCATCAATGTATGTGTTTTTTGTTCTGGCATAGGAGAAAGAGTGATTTTTAGTTGTCCTTTACCAATGCCATCTAAAGTTTCTTCCTGCTCTTTCGTGCATGAAAATACATATGACATAACTGCTTCTTCACCTTTCAACTAACTTGAGTAAGACACATGCACCTTTGATTGTTCCTTGTCCACATGCTTCTTAGATTCTCCTTCTCGTCGTCATATTATAAACATTTTCATTTCTTCAACTATTTCTTTTATGTCTTCATGAAGAGCTTGCATTGCCACATCGATATCTGATATTTTCGCTTCAAGATCTTTGTTTTTTTATTTATTTGATCTCCCCTTTTAATTCCTTTTTAACTTCTTGAGTTGTTTTATCTCTTTAAAAAAACCCATAAAATCCTGCATTGAAGATCATTTTGTCTTATACAAATTCTTCAATTTTTTTTAATAATAATAATAATAATTAATTAATTATTTAATAATAATATTATTATTTTTATAAACTATATATAATTTAATATATTCTTTTTTTTGAAAATTTTAATATTATAATAATAATTGTTATTTTACAATAATAATACTATTGTTATTTTTTTTGGAAAATAATGGGATTTAGGGTTTTAATTTTAAATAATAATAATAATAATTTTTTTTAAAATAACATATTATTAATATATTATAATTTGCTTTTTTTTTTTTTTAGGTTTTTCGTGGAGGAGGGAAGGTTGAGAGTGGAGGTGGTGAAGGTAGAGGACAGCTAGTTGCATGGAGCAATGGGAAGCAAAGGAGTGCGTGGGAGCTTGGAGATCATAGAGGGAAGGAGTTGGGGGAGTGCAGCAACAAACGCGGTCGATGGAAGGGACACATTAGGGAAGAGTGTAGCGAGGGAGGCTGCTGCGAGGGTGGAATGGAGAATCGGTGGGATGAGACAAGCAGTAGAATGGAGAATCGAGGAAAGAGCACAAGAGTGGTTTACAGGATCGGGAGTCACAACATAAGCAGGAGTGATGGAGAGTGCAGTGAAAGGAAGTGAATGAGAGGGAATGGAAGAGGGAAAGCGCAGGAGGGAAGTGCAAGTGGAGATTGGGAGAGGGATGGTGTGGAAAGAGGAGAAAAGTTTTGTGAGGTGGATAATGGTTATAGGCTGCAGGTTGGAGTGATAGATGTGTTGGTTTATCTAGAAGTACTGAGAGGGGGGCTGAATTAGTATTGCCTTATTTTCATTTTTATTAAAATAATTAGTTCAAGAAAACAATGAATCAAGCAAGATAGGACACATAATTTTATCGTGGACACCTCAAAGAGAAAACCACAAAATGAAACTCATTAATAAGATGATTTTTACAAAATTGTTTATCTGCTGCTACATAAGGGACGCATCAACACCCCTAATTTGTTCCCGCTGCAACAAACAAGGATGCTATCACACCCCATTTATTATGCCTGATCCAACAGACAAGCATGCACCAAAACCCTATTTTCTAGCCACTATTGGAAGGAGGCTACAACCCCCTATAGGCTTGTTTCCCACCCTAGCACCACCCTTCCACCCTAATCTTGATTTTATCAGTCTTCTAGATCTTCTTAAAAATTCGGTCACTAGTTATTCTTCTTTACTTGGTCTCTGTCTTTTCTTATTTCTACATCAATATGAACTGTAGAGACACTTTTACTTCAAAATGAGCTTCTGTTTAAATATTCTATCATGTCTTTACAGCATCACACCCTTTCAATAAATGTGTCCTTCCAATTTTATCATGCCTCTTCATTCTAGAACATGTATTTTCACTATCACACCCTTTCACTAATTAACTTTATGTTTATACTAAGATTTAGTTAATAATATACTCTACTATAAATAATGTTTCATTAAATACATCTCTTCAATCAAATTACTTTTGATTTTCGATTCTTCTTCATAAATAAAACATCCGTGTATTAATTTTTATAGCTTAATGCATCATGTCATCCTTCATCAGTACATTTTCTGTAGTTTATTATATCTTTGTTTATTACATCTCTTCATCAATCTAATTCTATTTATAACACTGTTTTAATTTATTCCTGTAGATCATACCTGTAATTAATCTTGTAGCTTATTGAAAAATATACTCTATTTATTTTAATTATGTTTAACAATAAGCACCAATTGTTTCTTAAGAATTTAACCAATATGACATTCTCCAAGCAATATCATTTTTTAATTTCTCTTCACATTATTGCAGGCATGAATTTCTTTCTTTTATTATGCAGAAAAAACGTTTTCTGGAAATGCCTAAATTATCTTGCTTTCTATACTTTTCTCAATTTAGTAGTTTTATATCTCACACATGTGATCACCAAATGGAGAACTAATACCATGACTAGATATAAAGTTCACCAAAGAATAGATCCATACCATTATATAAATTTATCTGCACAATCACAACTTCTGGCGTGCATTTCAAAATGGCCTTTTATAACTGGTTTTAACATTTTCAGTTTTAATGAAACAATGCAAATCAAGCTAGAAGGCACTTTTGGCAGACTAATATCTTCATCTTCAAATACATTTTGGAAAAACAGATGATATGTTTATATGCACCAATCAACAATCTAGAGGACGATATCTTCTGTATAATTTAATCCATCATGTACAGGAAATTACGGGCATTTTACAGAGGCCACTTAGGAAGTTTTACATAACTGGTGCAAAATAGCCTGAAACCCTATTTTGGTAGACCCATAACTTTGTCTTCAAGTGCATTTTAGGGGAACTGAGACCATGATAAGATGCAAACATCAACAAACTAAATTATGACGGCCTCATATATTTTTTATCAGTATCCTACAAAATATGGTGAGCATTTTACTAGGGCACTTTAGATCGGTTTTCCAATACTTGGCCAATTTCTAGTGTTTCAGTAGGATTTTCATCGAGTTTCACAAAACAATCTGAAACCTCATTTTGGAGGACCTGCAACTTTTTCTTCAAGCACTTTTAAAGAAAAATGAGATCACGGTCATGTGCAAGTCAACAAGCTATAACCTTATACTCTTAGATAGTTTTTATCATTAATCCATGATATATGGCATGAATTTTCCAAGAGAAACTTAGGCTAGTTTTCCAACACTCGGTCAATTTTTCTTTTCAATGTTTTAGCAGGAGTTTTGACTAATTTTACAAAACAGTCTGAAACCTCATTTTGGAGGATCTGTAACTTTCTCTTCAAGCACTTTTAAAGAGAGATGAGATCATGGTCATGTGAACAAGTCAACAAGCTATAGCATGGCATTCTCAAATAATTTTTATCATTAATCCATGATATATGGCAGGAATTTTCCAAGAGAAACTTAGGCTAGTTTTTCAACACTTAGTCAAATTTTCAGAGTTTCATCAAGAGTTTCAGCCATTTGCCATACTTTTACAGAGTGGTGTCAAATTGGGCCCTAGGGTTATTAGACTATCCTAGAGAATTCGACACTAGGTGAGTCATTTTAAGTTGGGGAAATAGTCCCCACCATTGTGTTACCTTCATATTGGTCAGAGGAGGCAAAGTCCCCACAAGTTGTGGGGCACTAGGCTTATTAGACACTCCTAGAGATGTCGGCTCTAGTAAGTAATTTTTAAGTGAGGCTGACATGTTGGAGTGGGTTTCAAGTGAACAAAAGAATATAATTAGAGAGTAGGTGTCTCTATTTATCACACACACATTCACTCATTGGGCGCATGAGTGAGAGAAGAAGTTACTGGGACAAGAGAGAGACTGTTGTTGTCAGGAGATCATCTTTATGTTTTTGGGTTTTACTTTTGGTGTTGATTATATCTCTAAGGAAGTTGTGGGGTTTTCTCCTTGATGGTTTCCCAAAGGAAAAATTCTTTGTGTCTCTTATCTCTTGTGTTTATTGCTATGCATGTTATTCTCTCAGTTAAAGATCCTAAGATCATAATGCTAGCTTGAATGATAAAAATATAACACGATATCAGAGCTAACCTAAGAAGAAGACATTGTGCAGCTGCAGAAGCTAGGGATTCTTACTTTTTGGGTCTCTCTCCATAATCCATCAGCAACAGTATGCTAGGCTGACTCTCCATTGAAGGGCACATCTTTTTGTCGAAGCGGAATTCGATTCCGAGCATTTTCAGTTTTCGATGCGGGAAATTAGGGCTTTCTACAAAAGAGGAATTTTTGAGAGAGCTCGACATAGGATTTCTCTCCTCATAAAAATAAAATTTTAGAGACTTGGATCAATATTTTTGGTTGGGTGAAACTCCAGGAAAGTTAAACCCTAGTTTGACCCCGAGCTAGAAAAACCCTGAATATTAAAACTGCTAAGTTTTGGTACATTCGCTATATCCCGATATTGGAGAATGCTCAGAAGCTGAAAATTACCGAGGCCAGCGATACAATCCTAGTGTACACTATGTCCAAAATTCAGTATTAGATTCACTATATTCTGGGAGATATGATCCATCCAAGTTAGGGTTTCAGCCTCTTCCAGAATTCATCCCTAAATAGGACACCTGGGGAGAATTTCTATATCTTGGGATAAAAAGGTCCAAATGAAATTCCTGAAGATGTTCCAGAAAGGAAACGGACTTTAATTTTAGTGGTCTAAGTTTCAGACCTAGAAGATTAAACAGTGACACATGGAAGTTCATATAACTTAGCTCTTATGAACATACCTATAGCAGGTCACCTTGGGAAAATGATTATAAGTCTCAATTGGTGAAACCAATTCTGATGAAAACTATGGTGTTGAATCAGGGACATGTGAGGCTACCTCAGTGAGAAGTTTTAGACATAGAGGAGCATTAATTTCGGAGGTACTATAGAAACAGTAACAGATATTTTTGTAGAAGAAATTGGAAAACTAGGGCTTCCTATTCCGTGGGCTTCCCTCCACTGTTTTCAGAAAAGTACATTGGAAAGATAAAATTGAAGAGATCTATATTCATATCCAATCAGATCTAAAAGATTCCAAGTTTTGAAAATTAGGGTTTCTTTGACAAACCCTAGATCATCCAGCTCCGGAACCAGGATGGACACGTAAAATCGGTAAGATCTAATCTTTTGATATTTGCATTTGAGGTTCTCATTTAAAAGTGATCTATCACATCAGCTTGATGATAAGCTTGGTGAAGTTGAAAACTTCCAAGCATGGAAGTATATGTTCTCTCTAAAGAAAATGAATTGGACACCTACATGAGTAGAGAGGTTCCAGTTCCGAAGGGAGATGAGGCTCAAAGCCTTACACAAGAAGAACTTGGTCAAGGCCAAGAAGATCATTGTTGATTCAGTCACGGATCAACTTGTACCACAAGTGTCTTTCCTAAAGACACCGAAGATGTTTGATTCCTTGACCAAGCTATTTGAAGGGAAGAACATAATTCAGAATATGACCTTAAGAAACCAGTTGAAGAATGTGAAGATCCAGAATGCAAAGACCATACAATCATACTTGACAAGGGTCTCTCAAATCAAAGAACAACTTGTAGTAGTAGAAGAAGAAGTGGAGAATGCAGAAGTGGTGATAGCAACCTTGAATGGTCTCCCAAGATCATGGGATTCATTCATGCCAGGAATGTGTGCTAGAAGGAAGTGATTACTTTCAGCAGAATCTGGGAAGAAGAAGAAGCTCAACTCATAATAAGAGAAGAGAAGATGGGAGCAACTGAAGATCAAGCTTTCATCATCCAAAGAAGATCCCTCAAGCAACGAGGAATATGAAGAACTCAACTCTTGAAGAATCTCTTATCCACCTTAGCATTTGGAGAAGAAATGATGCTATTATGAATGAAGAAGACGATGAAGCTGAAGACTCAAGAAGGAGTCTACCCACGAAACAAATAAAGATAAGTATTCAATTGTCATTTCATGATATTGTTTTGTTATGCATTTGTTTATATTCAGTTGATGTATTATGCATGATAGGATGTTTGCATTAATGGAAATATACTACTAATATGCATGTGATGGGTGAGTAGCTCATGGTGCTATACAACTCTCCATTGCTACTTATCTAGAATGAAACCTCTTTGCTGACATATTGGATTAGTGCACAATTTCAATGTTGTCCTGGTAGAGATGGAAGGAATCTAGAAAAGTTTTCATGAGATATGGATGAATGTTGTATTGGATAAAGTAGTTGCATGATCATATATTTATGGATAAGAATTTTCCAGTATGAATATTCCTTATGAAATGTTTCTAACCATGCAAATGAATTTGACTTGTAGGAAAGATCGCATACATAATCGCCTACAAGAAAAGAAGAATGAGACTTGTTCCGAAGAACAAGTAACGACAATTCAAGATGAAAGATAATATGACGAATGCAGCGACGTCATTGATGCAGAACCTTCCAAGAAGAAAGGGAAGACCAGTTCAAGAAGAATGATGTCTAGGATGCAGTATCGATACATGAAGGAAAGTTTGTAGTTCCATCATGCAGTAGATGGAAACATCGTAGGATACAAGGCAATATTTGAAGAGACATTTGCAGCCAGTAGGAGTTGAGACACATGACATGCAGAATCATGTGTGCAAATGAGAGAAGGCCTTGTACGAGTTTAGAAGACACCCATGGGATGACACATACATGATGAGCTTGATGAATATCTGAACCTATGCTACAAGGTTGATAGAGGATGACAAGCTCATAGATGGGTGTGAGAAGAACTTTTGAAAAAGTTCAAGATAGAGGATCTTGGTAGCTAGTGTCACTCCAGTACAGAATGTTTTAGTACATAGAGTACGGAAGACAGAAGGAGTATGATGCTTCAGATGGAGTGACTGCAGAAGATCCTAAGGTTCGACATGGTACAACAGGATCGACAGATCACTGATGACTCTAGGCTTTAAAGTGTATTCCAACCTTTGCCTCAAGGTTGAAGGTAGAATACCAATGATGCTCCTGTCATCTATCGATACACTATTTTCTAGGCATGGAGGTGTGGACAACGGAAGCATGCAATAGATATCCTGAAGAGGTTCAGGATGATGGACTGCAAGGCCATGAACACACCTATGGCATCAAACATGAAGCTATTGAGTGATGCTTCATCAGAAACAGTTGATGCCATGATGTATCATCAGATGATTTGTTCATTGATGTACCTGACGGATACAAGATCCTATATTTGCTTTGCTGCAAACATATTAAGACATGTTCACTTGATGGTTGCAAAGGGTACAGTTGAGTATGGCCTCAAGTATGATTCGAATCAAAAGATTAACCTGGAAGGTTATGTTGATTTATATTGGGTAGGCAGTGCACTTTAGGATGTTGATTCAGTATGGGATCATGTGTGATCTATTGGTTTAGCAGGAAGCAATCCTGTGTGGCACTGAGTATAGCTGAAGCAGAGTATGTCGTAGCTTGTTCAGCTAGTTGTGAGGCACTGTGGCTGCAGAAGCTACTGTCTGATTTATTTGATCTCTAGATTGATGCTACTTGTATACATTGTGACAACCAGAGTTGCGTGAAGTTGTCAGAGAATCCAGTGTTCCATGACAAGTCGAAGCATATCGAGATCAAGTATCACTATATCAGGGATATGGTGCAGAGGGGAGTAGTGAAGCTCCAGTATGTTGCAACGAATGAACATATAGCTGATGTGTTGATAAAACCATTGGCTAGGGTGAAGTTCAAGTACTTCAGGGAGAAACTTGGTGTTCTCTAGATTGAGGTTCGTTCCAAAGGGAAATGATGAGACCTAGAGCCATTCTGACATGGTGAGAGGATTGGTTCCTTCCATGGTTAGATATAAGGGCTGAGCCATTCTGTCATGGTGAGAGGATTGGTTCCTTCCATTTAATATACGAGTGCTGAGCCATTCTGATGTGACTGTAGGATTGGTTCCTACGTGATCAGATATAAGTGCTGAATGTCATTCTTGGAATGGAGGCACCTGGTCAGTTACCAGGAATACTCAGTCTAGGACTGAGAGCCATTCTAACGTGTAGCTCAAATGTAAGGACTAAGCCATTCTGTCATGGTTAAAGGATTAGGTTCCTTCCATGTCAGATTTGAGTGCTGGCCATTCTGATGAGTAGGTTAGATGTAAGGGAAACTGCCATTCTCTGGGAGAATGGAGGCGCCTGGTCAGTTACCAGATAGCTCAGTCTAGGACTAGGGGCCATTCTGATATGACTATAGGATTGGTTCCTACAAGATCAGATGTGAGTGCACACCTTTTTGAACATGCGTGTTGGATTGGTTCCTCACATGTGTCAGATGTAAGTGTAGAGCCTTTCTTCGATCATTGGTTGATTAGATATAAGTGTTGAGCCTTTCTTCGATCATTGGTTGATTAGATATAAGTGTTGTTCCTTTTTTCAATCATTAGTTGATCAAATATAAGTGCAATTTCCTTTCTTCGATCAGTGGTTGATCAGATGTAAGTGCAGAGCCTTTTGGCATGGAGGATTGGTTCCTCGCATGGCCAAGTGTAAGTTTTGGGCCATTCCGATCATTGGTTGAACGAATGTGAGTGCTGGGCCTTTCTGATGTGATTATAGGATTGGTTCCTATATGATCAGATGTGAGTGTTGGGCGTGTCTTTCTGACGAGTAGGTAAGATGTAAGTCCTGGGTGGGCCATTCTGACTTAAGTGTCAGATAAAAGCGTTGAAGAAGACCTACATGGTGGCTAGGCCTACATCTAGCATGAAAAAGGGATGTCCCTGTAGAACTTCCTGTGACAAGAAGAATCAAGAGATAGCACCCATGATGATGATCCAATAGAGATGTTCCAGAACCAGAGATGATCCAGATTGAGTGATGATCTAGATCCAGTGAAGATGATCTAGATCGAGTGATGATCCAAATCCAGTGAAGATGATCTAGATGCAGTGATTATCTAGATCCAATGATGATGATCTAGATCGAGTGATGATCCAGATCCGATGATACAGAGAAGAAGACTTGTACTGATAAATTGTGTCAAGGGAATACCTTCCTAGTTAAGAGGGAGTGTTGATGTAATTGTAACTTTGGAATGTATTCATCCATATATCTTATGTATTGTACCCCAATGTTCATTTTGGGATGTGTCTGTAATGTATTTGAGTCATGTCATACCCCGATGTTTATTCCGGGAATTTTCTATAATATAACAAGTCATGTCAAGTTATTGTGGGTAACCCTCCTATTGGTCAAGGGTTAAAGTCCCCACGGTTATGGGGACCTAGGGTTATTAGACTATCCTAGAGAAGTCGATCCTAGGTGAGTCATTGTAAGTCAGGGCAATAGTCCGCACCGTTGTGTTACCCTCCTATTGGTTGGAGGAGGAAAAGTCCCCACAAGTTGTGGGGCACTAGGGTTATTAGACACTCCTAGAGATGTCGGCTCTAGTAAGTAATTGTTAAGTGAGGCCGACATGTTGGAGTGGGTTTCAAGTGAACGAAAGAATATAAATAGAGAGTGAGTCTCTCTATTTATCACTCACACATTCACTCATTGGGGCGCATGAGTGAGAGGAGAAGTTACTGGAACAAGAGAGAGATTGTTACTGTTAGGAGATCATCTTTATGTTTTCGGGTTTTACATTTGGTGCTGATTCTATCTCTAAGGAAGTTGCAGGGTTTTCTAATTTATGGTTTCCCCAAGGATAAATTCTTTGTGTCTCTTGTCTCTTGTGTTTATTGTTGTGCATGTTATTCTCTCAGTTAAATATCCTAAGATCATAATGCTAGCTTGAATGATAAAAATCTAACAAAATCATAACAATGAATTCATGGGAAGACTAGAACATCATCATGCATGCCAAACACCTTGTCATCACTTCCTTTGTTATTCCTTTTTTCATTAATGAACTTTGATTTTCAGAGTTTCAACATGAGTTTCAGGTAGTTCTTTTCAACCTAAACACACATGCCACATCCTCATACATGCCATGTCATTTCCTTTGCTATTAATGAACTTATTTGACATAAATGACAACCATACTCAACAATATGGAGTGGAGAGTGGGCTGGGAGGAATGTGGAGCATAGAGCAGGGTGCGTGAGGATGGATCGGGCTATGGAAATGGTGGGATGAGGAGATCATAGGGAATGGAATGAGGTGGAGAGGGATATAAATGGATGCAATGGTTTTATACCACATAGAGTGAGCTGGAGGAGACATAGTGAAGGAACGTGGGGATGATTGGCAGGAGAATACGATGAGCAGATTGGTGGTAGAGGAAACTAGAAAAGGAGGAGTGCAATGTTGAGGAAAAGGAGCCGAATTGTAGATGGAAGAGTGGCATGGATTGGGGAGTGTGTAGAGTTGGTTTTGGAGTAGTGTGGATAGCATATATAGAGAAGGAAGGCATATGGAAAGGTCCCTAGAGAGGGTGGGCGCAGTGAGGAGTGTGCAAGCGGTGCAGTGTGGACGCAGAAGCAATCATGGCAAGGATAAAGGGATAAAGGATAATATGGATGATTTGAATGGAAAAAATGAATGGAGGTGCTTGAGTGGAGGCATGAAGCTAAGGCGTGGATGAGAGATGCAATGTGAGGGAGGAGGATGACGACAGTATGAGAGTGTTGAAGAGTGGAATGCATAGAGATGGGGAACAATGCTAGGTATTTGTGGGATGAGAGAGCACAGGGATGAAGGGTGTGTGGAGATGTGTAAATAGATAGTGAAAGAGAATATAAATGCCGAGAATAGATTGAGATCTTGAGCAAACCAATGCTCTAATACCACTTGTAAGGATAAAAAATTACATGTTTCGAATATAAGTTTAATAAATATATTTTGATAAAATGAATTGATGATATCTACAATAAGTTCATGCGACTTATATATTTATGAAGATACACCTTTAAACAATGTGTCCTTCTAATGCTTACTTTTTACATAAATAATTAATAACCTAAATTAATAATTAATTAGTAAATGTAATATACGTTTGATATATTACATTGGACTATTCAATACATATTTCCCCATAGACATATTGATATTATGGCATTTCCTTGAGCAATTTATAGTTCCTCCATCTGCAATCATTACTTGAAGCTCTAGTGCTAGATATACAAAGAAATTAAGAACTTTGGATAATTTACAATGAATGAAATTATGAGTACTATCGGAATCAATCACCTCTATTACCTTCTTCTTATTCATGTATCCCTCGATCTTGAGATTTTTAGGAGTATTAATTCCATCCAATGCATGACAAGATATGGTGGAGGTAATTTCTTTTGAAGTACCTCTTCTATTTATTCTTAAGTCGCCTCTTCTTGAGATGCTCCCTCTTCTTTTGGTTCTTCATCTTCACAATCTTATGTAGAATAATTTCTTCTCAGAGCACTTATGTCCCTTACTATACTTATTGTCACGATTAAAGCATAATCATTTTGCTCTTCTTTCATCTAGTTTTTTGCATGTGAACCTTTGTGGTGGTTTAGAAGAGGGACCATTATTTTATCTGTATGCATTGGAGAAGGCCTTTCTAGTAGTCATTTCCATATTTTTACTTTCAACCTTCCTTGCCATCATGAAAGCCTTCTCTATGGATGATGGTTCAAAGAGACGCGCCTCATGTTGAATGTTGTCTTTTAAGGTTCCAATAAAAAGATCTAACAAATTATATTCTAAAATATTATGCACTTTGAGACTTAGCTACTGAAATTACTTGACGTGCTCTATAACTGGACCTTTTTGCCTGTGATTTATTAACTAGATAAAGAAGGTGTTTCTATTTTAACCCCATAATGTGCAATCAATTCTTCTGTGAATATATACCAAGAGATAATAGAGTCTTTTTTACAGTCACAAAGTCATTGGTATCATACTGTTGCAGCTGCAACTGTTTTCCCCAAATTCTCAAATTTTGGACCCCCTTGTTAATTTTAGCATTGCCTTGAATCGTTTGGACCCAGGAACTCTTTTGTCGTGCTTCAATTTTAGACTATTTTGAGGTTAACTCTTCCTATTTTCAAAAAGTTGCTTATGTTTGAAATTGCTGTGAGTCGCGGAGTTTAGAGTTTGTTTTGTTACCCTTCGAGCTGCGATTTCCTTTCAGGAACTTATTTCCTGTGATAAAAACTATTCCGAAGTAAATTTAACAACATATCGGAGCCATGTTTCCTTAGGAAGCCTCCGCCGTGAAAATTGAACAATGATTATTCTGCAGAAGAATCGTGACTGCTCCATGGCCGCTTCATATCATTTAACTTGTTTATATTATCGTAGGAGTTATTCTGTTTATCTTTTGCCCTTGCGGCTCCCAAGCGAATTAGGTGGTCGCCCTATGACTGCTCTACCCGCTGAGACTTTGTCGAGTTCCCATCACTTTGTCTTTGATCGGAGGCTATAGTCTGTTTATCCTTTGCCCTGGCGGCTATGTAATGCACTAATTATCTGACGTTGATGTCTTTTCGCTTGTCGACGAGGAGCTCTTCCACCCAGAGTTTAGTTTCTATATTTTCTGACTCCGTTAAACTTAACAGTCTCGCGGAGCCCATTGCCTGTTTGAGACCCGCTGACGCAGCTGTGAGTAAGACTACTGCAGCCGAGGTTTTAGTATTTTAAGCCGTCGATAATTTTTCCCTCCCCGCCGTTTTGGCAGTTTTTAACCCTTGTGGACGAGACAGTGGTTCTAGCGCTTGTTAAGGTTTTCATGACAGTATAGTGATCCGGGAGGATCTAAAAAGGCCAATTTTCAAAATCATCACATTGCAAAAAAAAAATAGTACCATGTCAAAGACCTCATCAATCCAATTCCAGCGGTGCAAACGGCATGTCAAACGAACTCTAGATACAAAAGATATTGCGTTTTGAAGTTTGGCCCCAACAGGGAAAATTTATGCTGAAGTGCCACGTGGCACTCCCTCAAGCTACCACGTGGTAGTCAAAAAGTGCATTCTAATAACATGGCATGATAATGTGTCATGAGGATGTGGCATGCTGACATGGGATGATGATGTGGCATGATGACATGGCATGGTGATGTGGGGCATGATGAAGTGGCATGATGACTAGCATGCACGCATTTGTGCTTGAAATGAGTTTTAGGACATTCATGCATT
>LPNX010717812.1:635686-662303 GCA_001517045.1 Pseudotsuga menziesii
GTAGAGTCAGTTGAAAGAGTGTGATTTGCAACATTATGCAAGTCTTTGATCCACTTGAGGTTCGTGGCTCGTAGAGTTAGTTGAAAGAGTGTGATTGGCTACATTGGGAAAATATCTTCATGTCCATGTTTGGCAACTTCTCGAGACAAAGGAGGCATGCATTTGCTTGCTTGATTTTTGCAGTATTCGATTGAGTCCTATAGCTTGTGCACTTATGTGATCCATCAGAGGCAGTTATGGTGTGGCAGTAGCGATGAACAAATGATGAATACTCTATAGGTGAATCCATTCCAATGTATCTTATGTATTTGTGCATCTTTGCAATGGATTGGTGACTCTATTTTGGAGTAGGCCCGGAGATGTAGCCAGGAGATCTGGTGAAATCTGTAATCAAATCGTGTCCCTAATGTGCTTGAATGATTTTTCATTTTCATGTGGATCATTCTATGTTACACACTTATATTATGCTCATGTTCACTTGCACTAACGTTAGAAAAATGATCCTATTGGTCCTGATTGTTTCGAGCGGGTTCGATGACTTTCTGGGTTCGCCCCTAGGATCAGATCATACAGGGCCTCTTTTGATGACTAGTTGTTTTGTTGATGCAGTTTGGTTTTATTAAAATGCAATCCTGATTAATGATACATGTCATTTAATTGCAGATGGACTCAAGATATTTTTATAAATTACTACTGCGAGAGGGCATAGCGGGAAGATGAAGTAGTGGAAAACGGCTGAACAGTGTTAAGCAGAGTTCGTACTGAAACTAACGGGATCTCAAGGAGAGCAAATGAAAGACAAGGCAGAATCAATGGTGACAAAATCCCAAGCCTAGAAAGATCTATCAGTTACCAAGCAGATCCCATTTTGTTGAGTACTCTAAAAATGTAATGCAGGAAGTAAAACATGAGTACTCACAGAAAAGACAAAAATGGGGATATTAAACGATTTGGAGGAACCCAAAGGTTAGACGGTTGGGGCAGCCCAAGCAGTTAGCTAATTTGGTTTAAATATAGGAAAGTTAGAACTTAGTGGGGCTTTTTTCCTTAGAAAAAACTTGTGAAGCATTGTTTGTAAGAGGAACTACTTCATTTTACAATAAGAAATTACAATTTTTTGCCTGTTGGAGAAGGTGCTATGTGGAATTTTTCAATGCGATAAATGAACAATGTTGAAGGGGAACTATTTCATTTTCAACTGTGCTTCATTAACTGTGAGAGTGTTCTAACTTTCTGAACCTATGTTCTTACTTGAATGTTCTCTAGTATATTCTATAATTTTTCCACTATGAGTAATGGAAGTTTTAACTGTTGATGAGCTGTCTTGTCATGTATACTTTATTCACGTTTGTATGTTTGGTTTTAAGAATATCTACCTATGATTTATCGTAACATATGAATAGTATTGCATTACTCATGAATTAATATCTAGCTCTCTAGAGATAGCCTAGTTAGTATTTATTTTCTAATGATGTGTGATTTAGATGTGGGGAAGTTAAGACGAGAGGTAAGAACCTACGCATCACATTGTGAACGTTCCTTGCATTCTTAATCAATTTGCATGTTAGGTAGGCACATGCATATCATACTTTCAGACAAAAATACAAAAATATACACGGTGGATCGGTCCGCAACCGGTAAAGCCTTTTATTTTTGTTACTTGACCTATGGTAGAGGACCGCAAACCGGATGGATTCCCTACACCAAACAGTCATGGGCTAATTGGGAACATTGACTGGGGAGAATCCCTTACTGTTGTCACCTATGAATTTCCAGCCCTCAATAGTTAACTAGCACTAAAAGGAGGGCCGCCAGTGCATGGCTGGCCGAGGAAACCCATTTTCCCGAGACTATTCCACCGGTAACAGTTCAGAAAGAAGTGAGTTTCATAATCCAATTCCTGAAGAAGGGGGTAGAGAACATTTGTATTCTGTCGACAACAAAGTTGTTAATGATCTGAGAAGACACACTAGAGCATACGTGAAGAAGATTGGAGGATTTTTTATTATCCCTGAATTGCCCAGAAGAGAATATAAAAGGAAATATTGTCCTATATTGGAAGACTCAGTGCTAGTTGGGGATTGGGAAGAACTTGTAGAAATAACCTTACAGGAAGTTGTATTACCTTTGAATCAAGTAGTCCTGGATACTCCTCACAGTTCTCCTATTCACACTCCTATTCGCTCACCCCCTCACTCCCCACCCAGACTCATGGCAGGCATAAACGCAAATCAACCACCCAACCCACCGAATCCACCACCTGCCTAGAAAGCCAGATCACCTTTAAACCTGACACCTCCTTTGCATGATTTACCTGAATCTTTTGAAAAGCTGCTACCCAAATTTGACCCAAATGAGAAGATACTAGTAGACGACCACTTGCAAAGTTTCTATTTGACAATAGAAGGGTTAAGGGCTGCGGAGTATGAGGATGTAGTTTGCAGAATTTTCCCACACACCCTTAAAGAAGCTGCAGCATCTTGGTACTTTGGTTTGCTTGCAAATTCTATTCCTGATTGGGATACCTTTGAAAGGATTTTTAGAATTAAGTATGCGACCTAAAAAACTCATGCAACTCTCATGAAAGGACTATGCACCTTAAAGAAAGAAAGAAAGGAGAAGGTGCATAGTTTCACCCAAAGATTTGCAGCATATCTTAAGAATTTTTCTGAAGCTGACAAACCTTCGGACAAAGTCCTGATTGAATACTATACCTCAGCTTTAGGACCCGAGTTGGCCATTTTCGCCAAAATGAAGGCCAAGCCTACTCTAGCGGATACCTATGAGGAGGCGGAGAAAGTAGAGGCTGAAAGGGAAAGTATCGAAGATTATCCCGAACGATCAGGAGAGAAAAATGTGGGAAGGAAATCTTTGTCGTTTACTAAGCCTAAGGAGGAGCAATCACCAGATTTTGAAGGAATGGAAAAAATGATGCAGAAGCTTTCTAACAGAATCATAGACTTGGAAAAGGAAAAGGAAGCCCAAAAGTTCTACAAGCCCTATTACAAGAAACGAGAGGATAACAATCAATCCCAACCTCCTCCGCACAATTCGACATCTATGAATTTAACAGAGGTAGGAATGGACAATTTTTGCACTTTCCACCAACAACCCCACTCTAAAAAGAATTGTCCTCAATGGATAAACTCAATGGCGTTGGTTATGAATCAGCTGTTGGACTCTAAATTAACAGAAGATGAAGATGAAGAAAGGAAAGACAGTAATACATCAACAAAAGAACAAGAGGATGAGACCATGGTTCTATGGGACTGTGTTTCATTGTTTGACGCTGAGGAAGAAAAGGTTTTGGGACATGAGGACATCATGGAAACAAATGTAACAACAAGAAGCCAAGGGTTGGCTAAAGAAAACAGTCTCATGCTCCCAAATATTAAAAGGATTCAAAGGAATGTTAATAAATTTCAGAATAACTCCTCAGCTAATGAAGTTCTGGAATTTACCATCACTAGTCAAGATCCTAGAAACACTAACGTGTCCACCAAGCCCAATGAAGGGAAAATAAATAATGGTAAACCAAATCCCACCAAAAATAAGATGGGATATGACATTGTGAAGGATATAAAGAAGGTAAGGGCAAATATCTCGTTATTTGAAATGTGTAAGGTGCCACAGCAAAAAGAAAAGCTTTGGAAAGCACTTGAAGCATCAGAGGAGGGGCTTCCCACCAGCAATCAACCCAAGGAAGAAAAAATTGGAGAAGCAAGCATAGGAGGTAAGTCTAAGAGCAAGAATCCACCATTTCTCCTCACTTTTGAAATTTTTAACCACAATGTACATAATTTCTTGGTAGACTCAGGGGCATCAGTTAACGTTATGCCGTTGTCGGTCTGTAAAAGGATAAATGGGCAGCCTAAACCATCCACCTGGAGGGTTGTTTAGTTGGATAGAATAAATGTGAAGGTAATTGGGGAGATGGAGGATGTTCTAGTCCACTTATCTTCGAACGATAAGGTGTGTCATGTTATAGATATTGTGGTGGCTGACATACCAGACACTTATGGGCTTGTTCTGAGCAGGGACTGGTCGGCAAAGCTAAGCGGATATTTTTCCTCGAACTGGTCACATCTGTGGCTGATGTATAAAGGAATCCCAAATCAAATCAAAATTTTGAGGGAGCCCCATATGAAATACAACGTTACTCAGTTTGAGGAAAAAAACGAACCAGTGGATTCTGTTTTGGGAAATTACTTTATTGAGTTAGAAACAGGAAATTACCAAGTAGAAGAAGCTAGCAACACATCAGACACTCAGCCTGATCTCCTTCAGTTTTCACAGGCTGATGAAATCGATTGTAAAATAGTAAACTTAGCAATAGAAGTAAATTCCTGTACAGTAGTTAGCGATTTCTAGACACTTTTTTTGACGGATCTAAAACGTTAGAAGGGTCAGGAGCTGGCTGTGTCCTGATAGACCCCGAGAAGAACAAACATTTTCTTTCATGTAGGTTAGAGTTTGAATGTACAAATAACACAGCTGAATATGAAGCGTTGGTTCAAGGTTTAAGGAAAGCAATTGAATTAAAGGCAAATAATTTGAAAGTGTTTGGAGATTCTGAAATAATTGTAAAACAAATTCAGAATCAAATACATTGCATTTCTCCTCACTTAAAAGCTTATCAAAATGAGGTATGGGAATTACTCAGATGTTTTAACGCATTTAATATTGTATCAATTCCAAGACTTAAGAATGCAGCAGCCCTCTAATAATCGGTGCTCTGTTGAATTGCTTTTCAGGCCCTCGGTTCTGAATATGATTACCAACCTATGAGTGTTCAACGACGATCAACAGATTATAGAATGCTTAACGAATGACGAGGTATTTAAAGGGGCAATTATTGATGATGAAGAACATCAGGCTGAGCTGAAATTTGATAATTTCATCCCTAAAGGAGTCAGAACCCTAGAACGGATGTTCAATTTAAATGAAAAATTTAGAAGACCAGCAAACGTGAAGACTCATAGCTCATCTCTACTGTTCGAATTGATAAATTTAGGGACTGAGACAAAGCCTAAATATGTGAATCTTGGAAAATGATGTTCACCAACGGAAAGAAATAAGCTCATCTATCTTTTTAATCAATATAAAGATGTTTTCGCTTGGACATATGAAGATCTGAAGACATATGACACCAGTATCATCCAGCATGTTATCCCCATCAAATCTGGAGTCAAACCTTATCAGCAGCCTTTAAGGAAAATGCACCCAAAATTGGAACCTCCAATCCAGAGTGAAGTTAAGAAATTATTGGATGCTAGAATCATTTTTAAGGTTAGACACTCGGAATGGGTCTCAAATCTGGTACCAGTGAGGAAGAAATCTAGAGAAATCAGGCCATGTGTGGATTTCAGAAACTTAAATCGCGCTTCGAATAAAGAAAATTATCCTGTTCCACCTATGGAGCAACTACTACAAATGGTTTCAGGTTCTGAACTATTTTCTTTATTAGACGGATTTTCAAGCTACAATCAAGTATTAGTAGACGAAGAAGACAGTTTGAAAACAACATTCAGAACCAGGTGGGGAACTTTCACTTACAAAAGGATGCCCTTTGGGCTTATAAACACTGGAGCTACGTTCCAGAGGGCTATGGACATAGCTTTCCATGGTTTGATTGGCCGCAGCGCTGTAGTGTACCTCGATGACATCATGATATTCTCAAAGAGGAGAGAAGAACACGCGTTTCATCTAAAGCAGATTTTTGAACGCTGTCGAAAATATGGTATCTCACTTAACCCCAAGAAGTGTGTGTTTGTTGTTATGGAGGATAAGTTGCTGGGTCACGTAGTTTCAAAGAAAGGAATCTCCATAGACCCAGAAAGGATCAAAGCCATTGAACAGATTCCCTTGCCCCATAAAAAAAGGGCATGCAATCATTTATGGGGACAATAAACTTTGTGCGAAGGTTTGTGCCAAATTTCGCTCAAATTGTTAAACCTTTGCAGCAAATGGTAAAGCAAAGTGTACAATTCAAGTGGACTGAGGTTGAGAAGAATGCATTCAGCAAGATTAAAACCGCTGTTGTGCATGCACCTTCCCTCAAAATCCCAGATTTCGATAAAGATTTTATTCTGTACACTTTCGCATCTGATGATTCGCTAGCGGTTGTGCTTACTCAGAAGGAAGATGGCAGAGATGAATTACCCATATATTTTATGAGCACTGGTCTGCAAGGGGCCGAATTGAATTACCTGACTATAGATAAACAAGCTTACGCAGTGTTCAAAGCAGTAAAACAATTCAGGCCCTACATACTAAAAAACCGAACCAAGGTAATCGTCCCACACCCAGCTGTGAGGTCTCTTTTTGTACAAAAGGAGTTAGGAGAAAGAAGGGGTAATTGGGTAACAGCTCTTCAGGAATATGACCTCGAGTTCAAGCCAGCTTCTATAGTTAAAGGGCAAGGGTTGTGCAGACTAATGACTGAAAATAGAAACAATGAAGAACATGCCTGGGAAGATGAGGCTGAATTACATTTGATGGATGTATGTCCTCTTTTCACAGCCCCGAAATCTTGGTATCGAGACCTTATGCATTACCTTCAGACAGGATCGTTTCCAGAACATTGGAATTCTAAGAAAAGAAGAGCATTGCATCTTAAATCAGCCTCATATCAAATTATTGAAGGAATAATATTCAGAAAAAATTACGACGGATTTCTTCTTAGATGCTTAGAGAAAGAAGATGTGAAGAAGGTAATGACATATTTGCATGATGGGCCTACTGGGGGACATTTTTTGGGAGATACTACAGCTCACAAAATTCTCAGAGCCGGATACTATTGGCCCATGCTTTTCAAAGATGCACACGCCCATGTCAGGAAGTGCGACATTTGTCAAAGGTGTAGTGGAAGACAAGCTAAAGCAGTAGGGCCATTGAAGCCTGTGATAATAACAGAGCCTTTTGAACAATGGGGGTTAGATATCATTGGGGAGATAAAACCAAATTCTTCCCTACCACACAAGTATATTCTGACAGCAATCGACTACTTCACTCGCTGGGTCGAAGCCATCCCATTGCGTAAAATAAATGAGAATGCGGTCACAAACTTCTTGCAAGACCATATTATGACCAAGTTTGGAGTTCCAATTTCTTTAGTTTTTGATAATGCTACTTACTTTTCCTCAATAAGATGAACTAATTTTGCTCATGAGAAAGGGATTAAGTTGCATTAATCTGCTAATTATTATCCACAGGGAAATGGCTTAGCTGAATCTACAAAGAAGAACCTAATTAGGATTTTTTTTTTAAACGGTGATAGAAAATCAGAGGAGTTGGCACTCAGGTTTACCAAATTCCCTTTGGGCTGATAGAGTCACCCCCAAGTATTCGATAGGAGTGTCTCTGTATACCCTTGTGTATGGTAAAGAGGCCATCCCCCCCCCCCCCCCCCCCAATATCACGCTCCCCTCTTCCATAATGGCTCAAGAATCTAGAGGACTGGATAATGAAGTCTTGCAAATGAGGATATATAATCTCTTGAAGGAAGAAGAGTCTCAATCTAAAGCCAGAGAGTGCTTTAAATGACAACAAGAGGTAATAAAGAGATGGTTTGATAAACACAAAGCTGGAACAAAAGATTTTGAGGTGGGAGATTTGGTTCTCAAGTGGGACGACCCCCATGATGAGAAAGGAAAACACACGAAATTCCAGCAGTTGTGGGTAGGTCCTTTCCAGATTGCAGCAAAGATTGGCCCCTCAACTTATAAGTTGCAAGATTTACAAGGGTGGGAAGAGAACTTACCAGTAAATGGTTTAGTTCTCAAACCTTATTTTTCCTGAGTTTTTTTTGTGTTCTTCTATCTTGTATATAAATAATCTAGCTTGGCCGTCTTCTTTGAGTTATGTAGTTCAGTTTTGTTTTAGTTTAAATTCTACTGATTTCAATAAAGGAGGAAAACCCGCGGTTGCATGGAGAACATTAGAGTTTTGGGAATGATTAAAGTTCTTGGGTATAAGACTGTGTATTATTGTTTATCTAAAATAATTTCTTCCATTTTAGCAGTTTTCTCAAGTATCTATGTACGCATTGAAGTCCTGCTTAACCCCTATAAAATAAACCAGAATCAAAGGGTCTGGAATACTATTTTGAGGCTCCATCCATGTCACATTTAAAATTTCCTAGGGAGTGATAGCAAAGGGCCCATGGAAAAGAAGCAAAGTAAACATTATATTATATATAAATGATCCCATGCAAAGAATTGAATGGCAAAAGGCAAATAAGAGTCGAAAGCTCCTATGAAAGCATTATATATCAAAACAAATGCTGAACCATATAAGTACTAAATCACCGAATGTTCCTCTCCGTCCGTGAGATGAAACATGAATACATATCTCACACAAAAGGACACTAGGGATAGAGGATCCTGAATCAAAATTCAGAAGGAAAGGCATGCAGGAGGACTCATATGAAAAGGACAAAAGTTAAAAAGCATGAAAAGTGCAAAAAATGGCATGGGAATGAGGAACAAACGAATATTTCTGTTTACCATATGCTACAATCCTGTGGTGTCCAAGCTGGCAGCTACCTGAAGACAGAGGTAACAAATGAAATTCAACTTTTGGCCTCAAAAGAGTTATCTTGACTTGAAAATCCTGGTTTCCACTTGCCTAAATTGGACTATCATCAATGATTAAAAGTACATGTATTTGCCATTTGAGAAATCCAGATAACTGGAAGAATTCAATAGGTTCGTTCATTGTTAAAAGGTCTGTTACTCAAGAAATAATTTTCCAGAGATCTAGGTTCACCAGGTAGTCACCAATTGTTGCAGCTGCAACTGTTTTCCCCAAATTTTCAAATTTTGGACCCCCTTGTTAATTTTAGCATTGCCTTGAATTGTTTGGACCCAGGAACTCTTTTGTCGTGCTTCAATTTTGGACTGTTTTGAGGTTAACTCTTCCTGTTTTCGAAAAGTTGCTTATGTTTGAAACTACTGTGAGTCACAGAGTTTAGAGTTTGTTTTGTTACCCTTCAAGTTGTGATTTCCTTTCGAGAACTTATTTCCCATGATAACAACTGTTCCAAAGGACATTTAACAACGTATTGGAGCCATGTTTCCTTAGGAAGCCTCCGTCGCGAAAATTGAACAATGATTATTCTTTAGAAGAATCATGACTCCTCCATGGCCACTTCGTATCGTTTAACTTGTTTATATTATCGAAGGATTTAGTTTGTTTATCTTTCGCCCTTGTGGCTCCCAAGCAAATTAGGTATCCGCCCTATGACTGCTCCACCCACCGAGACTTTGTTGAGTTCCCGTCACTTTGTCTTTGATCGGAGGCTATAGTCTGTTTATCCTCCACCCTTGCAGCTGTGTAACGCACTATTTATCCAACGTTGATGTCTTTCTGCTCGCCGACAGGGAGCTCTTCTGCCCAAAGTTTAGTTTCTAGATTTTTCCACTCTGTTAAACTTAAAAGTCTCGTGGAGCCCATTGACGTCGCTGTGAGTAAGACTACCACGGCTGAGGTTTTAATGTTTTAAGCCACCAATAAGTTTTCTCTCCTCATCGTTTTTGCAGTTTTTAACCCTTGTGGACGAGACAGTGGTTCTGGCGCTTGTTAAGGTTTTCATGACAGTATAGGGCCTCTTTTGATGACTAGTTGTTTTGTTGATGTAGTTTGGTTTTATTAAAATGTATTCCTAATTAATGATACATGTCATTTAATTGCAGATGGACTCAAGAGATTTTTATAAATTTCTACTGTGAGAGGGCATAGCGGGAAGACGAAGTAGCAGAAAACGGCCAGACAGTGTTAGGTAGAGTTCGTACTGAAACTAATGGGATCTCAAGGAGAGCAAACGAAACACAAGGCAGAATCAATGGCGACAAAATCCCAGGCCTAGAAAGATCTATCAGTTACCAAGCGGATCCCATTTTATTGAGTACTCTAAAAATGTAACGCAGGAAGTAAATCATGAGTACTCACAAAAAAGACAAAAATGGGGATATTAAATGATTTGGAGGAACCCAAAGGTCAGATGGTTGGGGAATCCCAAGCGGTTAGCTGATTTGGTTTAAATATAGGAAAGTTAGAACTTACCGGGGCTTTTTTCCCTAGAAAAAACTTGTGAACCATTGTTTGTAAGAGGAACTACTTTGTTTTACAACAAGAAATTACAGTTTTTTGCCTGTTGGAGAAGGTGCTATGTGGAATGTTTCAATGTGATAAATGAACAATGTTGAAGGGGAACTATTTCATTTTCGACTGTGTTTCATTAACTGTGAGAGCATTCTAACTTTCTGAACCTATGTTCTTACTTGAATGTTCTCTAGTATATTCTATAATTTTTCCACTATGAGTAATGGAAGTTTTAATTGTTGATGAGCTGTCTTGTCATGTATACTTTACTCACGTTTGTATGTTTGGTTTTAAGAACAGCTACCTGTGATTTACCGTAACATATGAATAGTATTGCATTACTCATGAATTAATATCTATCCCTCTAGAGATAGCCTAGTTAGTATTTATTTTCTAATGATGTGTGATTTAGATGTGGGGAAGTTAAGACGAGAGGTAAGAACCTGCGCATCACATTGTGAACGTTCCTCGCATTCTTAATCAATTTGCATGTTAGGTAGGCACATGCATATCATACTTTAAGACAAAAATACAAAAATATACATGGTGGATCGGGCCGCAACCGATAAAACCTTTTATTTTTGTTACTTGACCTACGGTAGCCGGACCGCAAACCGGATGGATTCCCTACACCAAACAGTCATGGGCTAATTGGGAATATTGACTGGGGAGAATCCCTTACTATTGTTGCCCGCAAATTCCCAGGCCTCAACACATACAAATTGATCAGGTTCTAAATATAAGGATGCAATAGTTACTTTTTGCAAAGTGGGCATTTGGTGTAGATGAAAGAATTTCTCCTTCTGAAAAATTCACATGATTCGATACTTTCCATCAAACTCTCATGTCAATATTGGGGATAAAGTTCCTTGGACCTGAATTGAACCCATGATGTTGTACTGAATCATCAACTTTTGAGGACTCCAACTTCCTACTCTCCAATTGTTTTTCAATTTTCTTTGGATGTGGATGGAATAAAGCTATTCTTCATATCATTCATTAATTCCTTCAAGTCTTGAAGATCTTATTTTCTAGCCACCCATTTGATATGCTCTTACTAACCATCCTTTTGAGATCCTCTTTACTAGCCATATTATTTTCTAATTCAACTAATTCATCAATTTTCACATTTCCTTTAATCGTATCTTCCAACTTGTACACTCTAAAAGATATGTCTTCCATTTCATCATATGTCAAGGATGAATCCTCTATGGTTTTGAGTGGAGTGTGATTATTTACACTTCCCTTTGGTGTAATTTTGAACAATAAATATATATCACACCCTAGGGTTTACACAAATAGATCCTTCTACTCAAGGCTATTCAATTGGAAAATGACATACCTTTTTCAAACCTTGATTAGAAGACAGTTTTAGGGCTGTCTTGTAACTAAGGTAAGATTTGAATTTCGACTCCTCTAGGTCTAAAATTTATGCCTATGGTACCTTGAT
Source organism: Pseudotsuga menziesii (assembly GCA_001517045.1). NCBI lineage: Eukaryota > Viridiplantae > Streptophyta > Pinopsida > Pinales > Pinaceae > Pseudotsuga > Pseudotsuga menziesii. The sequence continues at coordinate 647,241 of LPNX010717812.1, forward strand.
GTGTCCTATTTCCAATTCTATAGGTATAGCCTAATTTGTATGTGCCAACAAAAATTTATAGCAATTCTCCCAAATATTCTTACTTTTGTCCTATCCAAAAGAGCGGACTTGTATTGTATTCCATGTGTGCAATATTTTGTTTCTATAGCTGAAAATCCTACCACAGATAACCTGATCCATTTTATTTTGGATTCAACTACTATCACTCAATTTGGATCTCAGATTCCTCAGATATGAACTTTTCCCCTAGAGCACCTGTTTTAGACTAGGTTTTTGGACTAGTAAAAACCCCTAGATTTATATGCAATTATATCCAAAATTGTAATCGTTAAGGATCTGAATTTCAGTATGGATATATTTAGGCCTATTTTATAAGTGTGTTTTTAACCTCAAACTCTGAATCCTTGTATAAAAAAAGTTGTATCTAAAATTCCAAGATGACTTGTTTTGCATAGGCTAGTCCCAAGGAAAGAGGTCTGATACCAAATGTTATGCAACCAACTCTTAGAAATAGAATAAAATGAGAAGAAATAGACAATAATAGAGTAATCCACTCCTTAAAAATGAATAATAGAGATAAATATCAATCCTATTCGATGGAGGAACCTCCTTACACAATGTACTGAGTACCCAAGACAAGATAAGATACAATGATGACTAAAATGAGAATATCTCCTTCCTATATATAGGAGACAAAGGTGTACAGTAAAAAATAATAGACACACTAATAGACCCACTAATAATCTGAATCTGACATAAATAATATGTAATGCACCACAATATAGGGGGTATTGCACCACACTATATGGGGTAAGTTGCCATCATCAATGGCTTAACATAAGAAGAAATGTCAGTATGTTTTAATTAGATCCTTAGATGGCCACAAGAGGTATCCCATAGATGTAAAAATATTTAAATATCATATTAAGAGGCCTGGTTGAATGTATACATGTTTCAATACACTACAATGCATATAGATTTGGAATAGGTTGCGTTGACAAAGAAACCCCCATTCATGGTTGAATGTTTTAAGAGTTTTAAATCATTTTACATGTTAGCATGATTTTACAAGATGTTGTTCCACTATGTTTAGCTTAGATTCATCCATCCCCTTTGTTAAAGAACCTATTTACTTGGCATTTGTATCTATTCTAGGGTTACATATGTTAAAAAGTGGTATCAGAGCTTAGGTTACAACCCTATAGTTGTTTGGGCTTTCTATGGATTTATTTTTGTGTGTTTACGTAATTTATTTATGTTTTTATATGATGTTTTAAATGGGTTGTTGATTTCCTAGCAATGTTTTTATGACCAAAATATTGTAGCCTCGGTACTTGTACAACCACAGTGTGATTCCTGAACCAAATCCTAAACTCTAAGACAAGAATAGAAGACTAAAGAGATTAAAGATTAGTTTATTGTATGCTTTAGAAAATTAAATAATATTTCATTTTTACTTTTCACTAGAGTGATCGGTGGGAACTATGCAGTAAATGTATAATATTAAGTAGAATGATTTATTGATGCTTGTCCTAGGCGCACTTCCTCCTTACTATTCAGTGACTTGATTGGTCGATGCCTGTCCATTGTGCATTGCCGCACTTTATGTATTAAGCATTGTGCATGGCATAATTACTGATTGGGAATTGCAAGGATTATGCCTACATATGGTGTGTTGGTTATTCATATGCATTAGGTATGAATGTGTATGCATAACATATTCAATTCCTCTACATATATTTCATTCATATGTTAGTTTGATCCTAAAAGGATTGCTTGAGTATGAATTGAATTAATTGATATTGAGATGCTTCTTGTGATACAATTGATTGAAGGGTACTTACATAATTACTATGCGCTATTATGATTGGAAATTTTTATAATTATTGAATACTATATGTATTAGAAGGGAATACATCAAAATGAACCGACAAATGCATTAGTAGTTGGGCATTAATTATTGCATGTAATTGCATGGTTTATTTGATATTGCATTTCTAATTTTTGTACTCTTAGTTTACTTTATTAATGTTGCTTTAAAATGTATGAAGTTTCCTTGTGATATCTATGTGATCATTGTTACCTTTTGGTATCTTTATGATCTTGTGAGAGAAATATCTATATGAGCTCCGTTACCTTGTTAGGAAAGTATCTTGATGATCTTGTTAGAGAAGTATCCTTGTGATCTCTGTTGAAAGGCATCTTTGTAGAGAATTATATTAATATTTCATGCATCTTGTTGTAAAAACATATTGATTTTAAAAGTTGGTAAAGCATAGGTAGGGGATCGATTGACTATAATGCATTCCATATTAATGGTTGGTGTACTTGATGCACTTCATATTGGTTAGTGTACTTACTGCACTTCATATTGGTCGAGATACCTTATGCACTTCATGAAATTAATTGAGATACTTGATCCAGTTCATATTGGTTGGTGTACTTGATGAACTTCATATTGGTTGGTGTACTTGATGCACTTCAAATTTGTTGAGATACTTGATGCACTTCATATCAGATGAGATACCTAATGCACTTCATGAACTTGGTTGAAATACTTGATGCATTTCATATTGGTTGGTGTACTTGATGCACCTCATATTGGTCGAGGTACTTGATGCACTTCATGAACTTGGTTGGTATAATTGATGCACTTCATATTGGTTGATATAATTGGTGCACTTCATAGCATTGGTTGGTATACTTGATGTACTTCATGAGACTAGTTGAATTACTTGGAGCATTTCATGTACATGACTAATTGGAAAACATGTTTAATGCATCTCATGTATCTTGGTACTGTATGTATATAAAACAAATCATAAATATTTTTTAATGTACCAACTTGGATATTTGGCACACTAACTTAGACAACTTAGCAATCAGCAGGATAGGTAACTAAAAACTAGGATCTTGACCAAGGTTTGGGGTTTATTCAGAGTTCAATTCAATAGTAGGTATTATGTTTAGCTTAGGATCCTATGCATAATGTACTAGGAACTTTTATGGTTTCAAAATCAACAAGCATGAAGTTTACTCTCAAGGTTCCTTGGCACCCCAACATATGCAAATTAAATCATTTCCTTCACACATTATGTCAACCAATGGAGATGGATTATGGGCTTAGATAAGATTAAAGACATAAAATATAAGGCAATTAAATATTTGGATTATCACTAGCAAGTTTGAGGAATTTTTGAGAATGTTTCAAAGGAAAACTAGTGAAAATGTCTTTCAGGACTACTCAACTAGCTTAACTTCAAGATGACCCAAACATTGCAAGGGGGTTAAAAATTATCAGTATTAGGATTGGCTTGTATTAATTAAATTTTTAATTAGTAGAATAAATTGGAATAATCGAATTGGGAGTTGTATTGATGTATTACTTACTCAAACACTGAAACTACCTCAATTTGCATAGCAATCTAGATCAGATGCACACAATAGGACATAAAATAGAATTTTATTGATTGCAGTAGGAAAATAAATAACAGAGGTATGATATAAAATAAATGGTATATTTCATAGGATGAATTACTTTAATAAGCTATCTCAAGAATATAAGAGAAAAAGAGAGAGTTCTCCATGAGACGAAACTAGGAAAATATGAAGATTCGAACTGGAAGGACTCTTCAATCACTGCAACTAGATCGAAATTCACTGGATCTGATCATAGGAACTGCAATAAGCTCAATGATGAATATTGGATTTCCTCATCCTCACAGTAGAAGCATGGGGCACATATCCTAGCTTGGACTAGGGGCACATCTCTCAAGTCTAGAGTAGCACAATACTCTCAATTCAATTCAAAAACCATCCAAAAGATGGATTAGTGGTGTGAACCCCTTCTTTTTATAAATTGGAGATGGCTTGTTGAGAAAGAAATATAGGATAGTGCACCCTCATGGATGGATAATGTTGCTTTTCTTTCATTCTTTACTTTTTTTCTTTACTTTCATGATTTACTTTTTTCTTTGCTTTCGTACTTTACTTTTTGCTTTGATTTCCTTATTTTCTTTTCCTGCTTTTGCTTTGCTTTTGACTACTTTTTCCTTGCTTTTCTTCCTTATCTTGCTTTTCTAATTTGGTCTGCTTTCTGCTTTATTCCTGCTTTTCTAAATTTTACTGCATTTTCTACTTTATGCCAACTTTCCTTTGTTTTATCCAGTTTGCTTCTTCTTCTTCTACTTTCTAGCTTTCGATGCTTTCTCTTTTCTTTCTTATTTTGTAAACTTTATCATGGTCAGAACTAATCTCATAATGCACCATCATGGCTGTTATGTTATTAAAATAAAAACTTATTCATGAAAAATAATTTATCCAAAGTGTTATGAGTCAGAATTTAATCCTTTGGATGTGGAAGGATAGTTCCAAGGTAACCTTACAAACCAATATTTAGGAGGAAAGCTAGCTTCTTTCCCCAGAGAGGGATCTCTCAATGAATAAATACAAAGGCCAGATATATTTTTAAAGAACCATATTTAATTGATTGTAAAGGATGAAACATTTGGGTATCATTGGGCATGGAGTCAAAATCATGAGTTATAGTGAATTACAGTGCTTTGCAATGAAGTTTCTTCACAGAGGTGGGACAATCACTCTTTTATAGTCGATTTTTTAATTGTTTGGTGATAGGGAATAAAAATGAACAATCCATAAACAAAATAATTTAAAGGGTGTGATCCGGATTTATGTGTGAACGAAATGAAAGAACAAAAAAAAGAATCATAATCACAGACATTTCAAAAATATAACAGAGATATAGTAAACACATATTCTATTAAATGGTGAAAATAGAACATACTATAATACAATAGCTAGAATGGTGGTAGCTATCTTTGAGAAGAGATGTGACTACTACGCTCATCTATGCAAAACTGAATACAAAGTGAGGCCAAAGGGGCCTATTTATAATAAGGACAAGGGAAAGAACCCCAAAATTCCAAAACATAGCCCTAGAAGATGAACTGTCATAAAGTTTGCGGCCACAAGGTGGTAAGTTGAACAATCAACTTCCCAGAGTCATAACTTTTCCATACAATCTCTGATTTGTGCGCTCGATATCTCATTAGAAATATCTATTCGAGATTTACAAATTTCGACTGTGGTTAAATGTATGACATAGGAAATCATTTAGCCACCTGAATTGCCAAAAAAATGTCGATTAGAGACTCAAAACATCCCTAGAAGTTTGGGACCCAAAAAACCGTAGAAAAATATCTAGGAAACTACCATAATGGACAATTGTTTTGAGCTAGTGGAATAGGTGGGTGGCCATCGATATCCATATGGATCAATCCTCCCTCCTTAGGAAGCAATGGTCTCCATTGCGTTGAACCCCATATCATATCTCGAAATGTGTGTTGAGTTGATCTCCTGGTGCGACATTTGCTGAAGTGAAGAGGTTGCTTTTCTTTGGCATCCCGAGAGGGATGTAATTGTTGTACGAATGATTTATTTTTGGAGGATCACCTTGAATGCGTGTCCTTGCATTGTAGAGGTACTCGGATGGATGAGGAAACAATGACTTTGTTTTCTTCTTGTGTCTGATGAGCATAGATACCTCGTGTTGAGGGTGTGGAGGTAATCTGATGTTCTCCTTCAGACACAAATGTGAAGAGGAATAATTTTCTGATGGAGGAGCTTATCTTCCTACCTTACGATACTGTGTTAGGTGCAATTGTATTTGGTATTTGATAGATTTTTCCCCCCAAAGTAACAATGATACTGCGAGGTCGTGACTCATACACAACATGATGCTTCCACATATATGGATGTCCTAAAAGAACATCACATACTTCAAGTTGGGCCACATCACATACTACCTCGTCTTTGAAAGGATTGATTCCATATGGTAGGAGGCATTGTTGAGTAATGCAGATACATCTTCCTTGGCTTATCTAATCGATGTTGTAGGGTTGCGGGTTTGGTGTTGTCAAAAGCTCCAATATCTTGATGACTTCTATTCGTATCAAGTTATTTTGGGTGCCATTGTCAACAACAAAATGTAGTGGGATTCCCTTCACCCACATCTCCGAGTGGAAGAGGCGCTCCTCCGCCTATGACTCTTCAAGATCCTCTAGTTGAATATGTGCAGTAGCAATAGTGGCAGTGGGGTATGCATCAATGATATGCTTCCCATTGTCTTTGGCTATGGCACTGGGTTCATAATCAGAATCAGGATATGATTCTGAAGATTTGATCTCAGCCACCAATGACTTCTTTGAGCAACATTCATCAATTTTGTGCCAAGGGATTTCATGAAATTCACACCACTTTTCGGTGTCATTCTTTGTCTTTCCATTTCCCTTATTTTCTTGTAGTGGGGATTGGTTGTCCTTTCCTTGTCCTATGTTTTTTGAGCCAGGGTTTCCCTTGCCTTGATTCTACAGTGGGTTCGCAGGCCCAGAGTCTCGCTTGTTATTTTGTTGAAATTTCTCCTCAATTTTGACAGCATATTGCTAGGAAGATCCAAGTGAAGAGATGTTGAGGAAGTCCATCTCAATTCGGATGTACTGACGTAGACCACTGTGATATTTCAATATGAGGTGCTGATCGAAGTCCTTGATACCCAAATTTGTGCGCAAGATATGAAAGTTGTTGGTGTACTCCGACACCATCTGGTCCCTCTCTTGATGCAGAATAGTCCATTTTGTGTACTAGTCATCATAGTTTCCCATAGGGTAATATTGTTCCTTGATGACATCTATAAAAGAGGCCCAAGTGGGATTTGTCTCAAACATTCTAGACTCATCTGATGAGTTTTTCTCCTAATAAGTACCCCACCAATTTTGGATACGAGGAACTACCTTAAGGAGAGGAAAGGTTATCTTTTCCCTATTGGAGAAATTGTGGACAGAGAAATACCCTTCTAGAACATTCAACCAATTATCTAGGGCATCTGCATCGATTTGACCTTCAAATAAAGGAATATCACAGTTAACTTGTACCTTGAATAGAGTTGCATCCCTGAACCGACTGCTCATTGAAGATGCACTTGTTGTTATCGACATTTATAGAAGGATTTGGGAGAAACTATCCATCATCTCGTTCCTCCGTTGCTAGAGGGATTCCTTGAGCAACGACTTGATAGGATATTATGCTCTGTCATCTCTCTTTTCTTTCGCCATGGTAAGCCATTTGGGATGCTGAGAGTGATCAATTAAAACTAGTTTGAGACCAAACTCTCTATACTCGGACCTCGTCGGGGACATGCACCGAGAAACAATCAAAGAGAAGATTGCTCTGATACCACTGATATGGATTTATGTCTGAATGAAATGAAAGAACAAATATAGAATCATAATCACAGACATTTTGCAAAGATAACAAAGATACAGTAAACACATATTCTATTAAATGGCAGAGATAGAACAAACTGTAATACACTAGATATAAGGGTGCTAGCTATCTCTGAGAAGAGATATGACCGCTACACTCACCCGTGCAAAACTAAATACAATGTGAGGCCAAAGGGTCCTATTTATAATGAGGATGAGGGCGAGAACCCCGAAAGTCCAAAACATAACCCTAGAAGATGAACCATCATAAAGTTTGCGGCCCTAAGGTGGTAAGTTAAACAGACAACTTCCTGGGGTCATAACTTTTGCATACGATCTTTGATTTGGGCACTCGATAGCTTGTTGGAAATATCTATCTGAGATTTATGACTTTATACTATGGCCAAATGTGTGATGAAGGCAGGAATTTGGCCACCCAAATTTCCAAACAATGTCGTTTAGGGCCTCAAAACAACCCCAAAAGTTTGGGACCTGAAAAACCGTAGGAAAATAACTAGGAAACTGCCACAATGGACAATTGTTTTGAGGCAATGGAATAGGTGGGTGGACACCGATCTCCATCTAGATCAGGGTGACCATATCCTTGTTGTTGGGCCCTAATAGCATCCATATGCCATCAAAATGGGGACATGACATCTTTCATGCGTTTCAAGTAACATATAATATGTGCATAATGCATGATTGAATTTGAATTTGAATTTCAATGTGTTTAGGGTAGATGCATCCATGTGTTTGATTTGATGTACCTTGATGTATTTCATGTATCATAGGTGAAGTAGAGTTAACTATATTAAGAGAGACTTTATTTCATGTACCTATGGAGTATTTCATGTGATTAATTATAATTTATTTCTTGAAGATCTATTGTATTTATCTTGTTGAACAGTGTATACATGTGCACTGCTAGTCGTGTGTTGTTGGAATGTAAATAAATGTAGTGTATGTTACAAAGTGATTACATGGTTGCAAATGTTATTTTGTATTAAATTGATATATGCATATGAGTTTGGAATGAAGGGAATAAATCTGATTCCTTTACAATAGTTGCTTTTATTAAAGTGAAGGCACCATATATGCATTGGTATGCATGAGACTCACAATGAGATTTCATAATGCTTGCATATTGTATACACGAGAATTGGATAATAGGTGCACATTATTGGATTTGAATAGTGTGTTCTTGTCATGTTCCTTGAATATAATATTATTTGATATATATGCATGCACCATAATGTTACTAGATAAAGAAGCATGGGAGGAATTACTCCTCTAGGAAAGCTCTGAGTAAATAATAGTTTGTTTATATTTCCTAGTAATGGGTTGGATAATAAGTAGGGATAAATAGAATCCTTGGTATGACATGGTGATTTTTTCTGACCAAGTCAAGTACTTTTAAGTGGTATCTTGAGATGTGGTAAAGGTCTTGTTGAGATGCAACTCTTATAATTGATGTTATATAAGTTGTTGGTCTTGCCTAGCTCGGTAGATGCAAGACACACTGTGTCGATAGAATGATTAAGTTGTATATTCTAACATGTGATTATAATGTTGTGGTGTACTTGGCCACTAATATATTTTCCATGTATATGGTTAAGTAACTATGTGATTATGTAGTTATGTGGTATATGCATAAACTCTATATCGATCTTTTGACCATGAGAATGTGATTCAAATGAATGATTGGTTACAACATATTTCTTATATATTGTTGAAAGATGTGTGTGTGTGTACCTTGGAACTAATCACATGCTCTATTGATTGGTTGTGACTTAGGAGAGCACCAAGAAGGGGAAATTTGGTGGGTGTGAATTTACTATGATGGAAATGTATTGTGCTTTATCAGGTTTATGGTCTGGGTTTCCTATGATGGAAATGTATTGTGCTCATCTTGCAGGAGAGGGAGAGAATCCTGTGCAAGAGAGTTTTTGTTATTTTTTCTAATCTTATTCAAATTGATTAGGATATTTATCTAAAAGAATAACAAGAAAAATAAGATGCATAAGATAGATAAGATACACAAGACACAAAGATTTTCCTCGGGGAAACCATAAAGGAGAAAACACTGCAAACTTCCTCAGAATAGTTATATCACTAAGAAAATATCACGAGATGGAAAAATCAAAGAATAAGAAGTCTTATGTAGCTCTCTCTCTCTCTCTCCTCCTTGTTCTTATCTCTCTCCTCATGCAGACTTGAGTGAGTGAGTGCGTGTCTAAATGAGGGACGGTTCCTCCTTGTTTATACATATCAAGTGACTGACCTAAAACATGACTGGGCTGACCTATTAACCTAGTAGGGATGACATCACCTAAGGATACTCAAAAACACATTTTATTATATTCAACATGGGTACTATTTCCCTGACTTGAAACAGAGGTTTTACCTCAATGAACATATACAACAATGGCATCCTGACAGGATGGAAACACATATCTGATGGGGGTACAAGAATATACAAGGATAATATACATCATAATATTTTCTGAAGTTACATATATAACAACACTCCATCTTAACTAGGAAGGTATTATCTTGCCACAGTCATCAACACATCCGGTCACGACATCAATGCTAGATCATCCTCTTTGTTGTGTTCATAGTCCACATCTTGTCGATCATTGAATAGTGACATATGTCAATGTAACGACCCTCCATGGGGTTCGACAAAATCAACTAGGCATGCATATAACTAAATCTAGATATGATAAAGAAGTTAAGAACGTCTATTATTTCTTTTCTTTTTAGAATTCATTTACAATGTAGGTAAGGATATACGACATTAAGGAATCGTAAGCCAATCCACATACATCCATTGAATTAAACTATTCCACTTTAATGTGCAATATTTAAAAAATTCAAATAACTTTGAAATACTTGTTCATACCACTAGTCATTTTCGTTTGAGAATGAGGTCAATGGTTATTTTTTCATCACCCCGCTGCATTTTTTATTGCTAGATTTCCAATCATGTCAAATCCACCAGTTTCCTCACTACCATACCCTAACGGTTACTCTCCTTCCCCCGGAACCCCCGAGCTCGATGGGGCTGACAATACCTTGCTAGAAATGGAAGTATGACACTAAGATGATGTTGGGAGGCTCCCAACCTCACTCATATTGTACTGAACCACACTCTTCCATAGTCACCTCAGAGCCACCGAAAGGGTTCGGGCTCCAAATTATGGTAGGACTGAAGAAGAAGAAGATGCAAGAACTAGATCCCCCTTCCTTCCTTTTCTTTACCTTTTATTAAACATTTCGTTAATTCCCATGCATCTTGTGCACCGCTTTCAGTTAACTCTTTAGTTTAAATTAATTAATTAATTGAATTATTTCATTTACCAACCCACTTTTTAGTTATCTTTAGTTCTCTGATTATTTTCTGATTAGTTAGGATTACACTTTAGTTCAATTTCCTTAATTCACTCCGTTAACTCATTTCTTAATTTAGTTTTATATTAATTTATTTATCCTTATTTATTTATTTATCATTTATTGGGTTATCTATTTATTTGTTTGTTTGTTTATTTATTTATTATTTATTATTTTTGTTGTTATTACTTTTTACTTAAAGTTCTTTATGATCATTTTTTTATTTCCCTTAATTAAATTAGATGTTTATTATCACTGCATTCTTGTCGCAACCAAAATTATCAAGGTTTTATGCTCCCAGTATGCCCTTCCAATAATTCCCACATGCGTGGAGTTGGTTATGACGACTAAGCCAATGTTACCTCAATTCGCCTACCCTGGGAAGAGTCAGGCAATTCCTAGGGAATCAAGAAGAATCCCTATTGTGCACCCCCATTAATAATCTTCATGAGTGATCAAATCACAACCTACCCTCATAGCACACACATCTGATGAACTAGAGTTTTCCTCACTTTATTCAAAGTTCATCTCATCGTTCAATTTTCTAGTCTTACAGGTATAATTTTTCAACCCCATCACATGATATGGATTGATTCGCAAGCACAATCCCATCATCTACACATAAAATAACCTGTGCATCAAATCTCATAAATAAGATTTCAACTATAACAAAAACATCAATCAACCTCAACTATCGAGGTTTTTCGACTCATCCAAATTCTATGCATGCGAGTGCATCAAACATATAACAATTCAATTATGCTATATACAAGACTGATATCACCTATCATAGTCATTGACTCAGATCAAGTCTTTGCATATTGATGCTTTCTTGTAGTTCATGTACCTTCCTTTCCAATCACACTCGACAGACCATCAGAGTACATGCTACATAACTTTGTCAATACAACATTATAAATATTTTAATCCTTGCTTGATACTTCACATGATTACTCATTTCAAAATCATAATATCAGTGCATTCATAATTAACCAAATGTCAACATCATTCTCATAGTCATAATTTACTCATCAATATTTCAGATAATCCATTTTAGGTCATACTTCATCAAAATTTCATTGCTTCACACATGTCCAGGTCATCCAAAACTGGATTCCCTAAAAAATACGTCCTTACAACATTTTTCGATCTCAAATAAATAAATGGCCCGACCATTCGTCATAGAATTCCCTCAAATAAATAGTTTAGTCTAATATCAAGAGTCAGGGTAAAAACAGGGTGTTACATACACCCCACTTCAAGAAACTTCATCCTGAAGTTCTAGAATAAGTATGAACACTATCTACGTATTCCAAATGTGTCCTCCTAGGTTGTATTTATTGGGATAGATGTTTGTTCTTGATATTTTAGATCCTCATACACAAATCACACAATGCGAGTTTACCAAAAGACATCAACCATGTTAACTTAGTATCAAGTCGTTAATTTCATCTATACATAATGATTTCATTCAATTGTTTTTCCTATCCCTATGTGGGAATTACATACTCCCCCTCTTTAGGGAACTTCGTCTTGAAGTTAATTTTTGTATTGTATATTCAATGCTAGTTTCACTTTCTTTTCAAATTCAAGTTCTTCCTATCATTCTCTTCTATGTTCATCAATATCCATGGCTATAAGTGTTAGCAGTTCTACCATCATTGATTTTATGTTCCAAGTAATAAGGTTCCATATGTTTTCTTAAATAACAATTTCATGTAATATAAATCCAGTAATACTTTCAATAATTTCCAATATTGACCTAGATTTTTAATCCCTTCGAGTCTCCCATCAGGATTGTCATATTCAAGTTAACTACAAGGTATATCGTGTGAAGAGTCAATCTAATTTTAGCATATCCAAAGGTAAGTACAAACTCCAATCTATTTGGCTATCCTCTCTTTTCTGGAGGGAAGGTATACGATCCTCAATAGATTGGTAGTTACAATTATGAATTTCTAAATCTATAACGTCTATTATATAGTCAACAATCAATGCCTAAGTTACTCATCACTTTCAAGGCTTCTCCCAAACTCAAATATATTAATAAAGTTGACTCTTAGTTTAGATATTATTCCAACCTGTTGGGATTTAGTGGCTTGGACAATGGTATTAAATTTAATTTCTTATTCATATCTCTGGTATCATATTCCCAAGTCAAGGCACTCATCGTGTCCTTACCATAGTTTATCATTTCCATGGTCAAATGACCGCTTTGGAAACATTCCCAATCACATCCCTTGGAATCAATAGTCTCATCGAGTCCTATATCGATTACTAGTCATCGTTGAGACCCACCATATCAAGTGATTAACCTCCTTTCTTTTAGATCATTTTGGTGATTATCTACGTGTTTTGTTTGGCAACAATCATCTCCATTTGGATTTTTCGACACTTGTTGAAATTTTGACAAGAATTCAACCATAGCCTAAGTCAATTATCATGCATAGTAACCATGTGTGGAGGCAACTTAACCATTCTCATAAATTTTTACTTATAAAGAAAATAATTCCATACAAAATACTCAATTTTCCTCCCCTCGAGGTAATTTATTAATCAACTACATGTAAGACTACTATAATTATTTTATTAAGGTCCTCACATTCAAAATATTAATAATACATTCTTCTTAGGGGTTATCCATACAAAAATTGTATCTTTTATTCAACGCATTTATGTGAATGGTAAATACCAAATCTATTACTATCTATCTTTTAAGTCACCAAACCAACTTTCTCTACTAAAATTATGCTACCACTTTACTAGCACAAATCATGTTCAATTATATCCTAAAGAATTTACCTCCACTTCTTTAATCCATTAAGATGTACTTTATTTTGTCCAAATTATTCATAATTTTATTTTCTCATAAATAATAGTATCCAATTAAGTCACACCATGATGATAAGATCCTTTTCAATTTACCTATTTTATGCAAGTATTTTTTCTTATTATATCAAGGGTATTAATATCACCTAAGCATTTCCTTATTTCAATCATAACTACTAGCTATTTAAAGAAATGGAACCTAAGCATTTTTCATAAGTGTACAAAGACATTACAAATTGCATGGTCATTTTTGAATAATTGTATATTGCAATTTCAACCTTAAATGATATGACTTATGCATACACAACTATATCATAATCAACAAAATAGGTTCCCAAAAGATCTTTAAATGTTTCCTTAATAATTAATCATTTAGTGTGAATCCACTATAACTCCTTAGTAATGATTCCACACAAAATAACTTAGTTTAATATATTACCACTTTCACAAAAACTCTTTATCTCATTTCAATATAATCACATAGTGAGACTTCTAATTAATTTCTCTCATCATAACAATGTAATTCAATAAAACTTAAATGGATTTACTTATTAACATATTCCTTCTACTATCCATCCTTCAATTATAAAGACATAGAAATCATGCTACAATAATGAATATTATTAATTTTCTTCCATTAAGTGTAATTTTCTACCACAATATTTCAATTACAAGTTCAATATCACAATCCCCTTAGCATTAATGAATTATACACATTGTCATTTTTCCAACCTATCTATAATATCTACCAATCTTATCTTCCAATTTATATAGAAAGTATTAAAAATGCATTTTCTAAAATACATAAAATGAAGTTTCCTTATATGAATAAGGTATATGCAATTTAATTCAATATGTAACTTTATAGTGTTCATAATAGAACTACAATAATGGCTTAATTAGGTACAGTAGCTATTGATGCCTTTCTCTAAGGGCTACATAATTCTTCTTTAATTAAGTTTAAAATGAACAAATATAACATGGATTAATTAGGTCTAGTAGCTATTGATGCCTTTCTCTAAGGGCTACATAATCCTTCTCTAATTAAGTTTAAAATGAACAAATATAACATGATGAATAACAACTATGTGAAAATTGACACATACAATTGTAACACATAACACCTGTAAATAAATCTAACAAGATAATATTTACTATATTTATGTAATGATATTTCTTAAACTTAACTCAATATTAGTTTAACTAAAATATAAATTTTAAGAATTAATTCAAAAGTAAGTCATCACTATATGAAAACTATAAAAAAGATAACATTTATAATTTATAACTAGGATATAAATTTATTTATTCATCATAATGATCCATTATTTTCACTATTTTATAGATAAAATCTATAACTCTTTTTAATATCCAATTGTCATTATTTTTATTAAAGATAAGGTCTATAATCTATAGTTCGAAAATAAAAATAATGTCCATAACCTATAGTTCTTTTTCGAAAGAGTATTATATAACTTCTAATTTCTTTAATATATAGATCAGTTTCAATAAAATATATTACAATTATCAAATTGATATATATATATATATATATATATAT